>JABFQD010000655.1:0-23531 GCA_022817045.1 Psix sp. ZL-2020 | reverse complement strand
ACAACATATAACCCTTTGGAATCATTATACAAAATTTATAATCGATTATTTGAGAAGCACGGAAGCATCGCGTGTTTTGTGGGTAAAATATATAAACTTTTTTAACAAATATAAAAGAAATTTAAAAAACATTGTAACAAGGACAATTTGATAATTTTACTTATAGATAGATATACAATTTTGTACCGAAAAATGTTTCAATTCATTGAAACAGCGATAAACACGAAATCCCTTTCAATCGGTAGGCAAAATTTGTGTATCAAATCTTTGTGGAAGAAATTTCAGAGTAATGAAATTTGATCGTAGAACGGGGTTCTATAATAGCAGTAAATATGCTGTTATTAATATATTAACCAATGAATCTTTCTCAATAAATGTGTCTTACATGTTATGTATATATAAACATATATTTCTTAAAAGTTTTCATAGGTGCTAAAAAATTATAAAATACAAACCATTAATGATAATTTATTCAAAATAATATCATAATATAAATTACAATATTATTATTAAATATTATGCTTATAACATTAACGGTTATTCTGAATATTAATATTTGCACTGAAAAAATAATTTTTAAACATTTTACCATATAAATTTTCATTTTTGACAACATTAAAATGTTAATTGCATTACTTTTTCCATTTATTACGTTTTAAATTATAACATTTATAATTTATGTATCTACTCTTAATCGCATGTCAAAATTTAAAATGTCACTTTATGTGTAATATTATTTTTTCAAAGCGTCACAATATTTTGAAGATAATAACCAGAATGTAGAGGGTTAGTTTAAGGATTAATTAATAAACATTTTTTAGCAATAATGAATACAATTTTGGTACATGTAAAATTACATGCATAAATTTTGCATCAGATATTATAATTTTCATGTAATAGTATTGTAAAATGCATTTAAAAAAATTTTCTTAATTTATTTTTTCAGAAAGTTCATTGAACATACAAGATACTTTTATTAAATTGAACGAGACTGTATGGAATATAATAAACACTTTTATAGATGTTCATTTTAGTAAGAAAGACGATATATCATATTTTTTTTACTTTAAAAATATTTTTCATACGCATTAGGATTTTCTTTAATTTAATTCTATATCATTTTAACGTTATATTTCTTTATTTCATTGTTAAGTAATAATAATAGAAACAAATAATATGATTTGTATTTCAAAATAGTTAATAAATTTGTTAAACCAACTTCAGTTATTAATTTGTATAATCTATTAAATTTCCTTTCGTCATTGCTACACAAAAGAAACAATATTCAAGGTGAAATTGTT
The DNA here is from genome assembly GCA_022817045.1 of Psix sp. ZL-2020. NCBI lineage: Eukaryota > Metazoa > Arthropoda > Insecta > Hymenoptera > Scelionidae > Psix > Psix sp. ZL-2020. The sequence continues at coordinate 22,230 of JABFQD010000655.1, read as the reverse complement.
ATTAATAATAAATACAATTATTGCTTATCAATCTAAGGAATTATTGACATTTTGTTACATCGTTAACAATGTTATTTAAATTAACTCATTTCATGTAGCCAATTAAATTTGTTGATGAAACATTTTATTTTTATTCATTCTGAAACTCAATACTTTTGTAATTTATTCACAATACCACATTTAGATAGATAGATTCCTACATTTTGAAATATAAATAACTCACTAAGTCAAATAAAAAATTTGTTAAAATTTTATTTTGAAAAAATAAAATGATTAAAAATTAAATTATCAAAATTGAAAGATGTTTTCAATTCATTTGAGGAATTCGAATTGAAATTAAAGGATTATATGGATGAGGGTCTACGTATTTTCAATTGGTGATTTGCGCTATTTTTGAATAGAAATAAAAAAGTCTTTTACGCTACGAATATGTACAATACAAATGCCCCTGCACTGGAAAATATGTTCTAAGAGGTAGTGGAAAAAAGGCGAGATTATACAAAATTAATTCATGTCTAATAATCTTAAAAAAGTTCAGTTTAGATAAAATATAAAGTATAACAATAATTTTCTCCTTCATGAACAACATTATTTAAATTGAAACTAGGGTCATATTTTCTTTTTATTTTATCAGTTTGCGGGTAAACCAATATTTAAACACCTTACATATTATTTTATAGTTCAAACAAACTTGATTGTTCAGTTATGATGAAAATTAATACAATAGGCGGTCAATTACAAATCATGGAGATAAACTTAGATCATAATCATGAATTAAAAGAACTGATAGAAGAACTGATACCAGAAAAAAACCTAAATGCAACAATGGAATGGAGGTGAGTTTTAAATAAAATTTCACAATAAGAAAATAATAAATAATATTAATAAATACTTATACAAATAAATTTATAATAAATTTCTTTCGTCGATGAAAAGCATTTGTAAAAAAGTTATCATCATTTGTAATGAAAACTTTTTGGTAAATATACACTTTGCTCCCCCCCCTTTTCGAGATATTCACATACTGAGGTCTAAGTGATCTTATATGAACATGCTCTATAAACGCAATAAGTCATTGATGTAAAATGGTTATAAGTTCAGTTTATTAATGAAAATTATGGTTTTTAACCTCTTCTTTGTTTTCAGTCACTAGGGTGACGATGCATTGACGCTTTTTGGCTCCAATGGATTCGCAATTCCTTTTATAGCTACGCCGCTTGGTTTCGAACGCTCAGACGCATATCATCTCTGCGGCATGAGACGGTGAAAATTATTTTTATTGTCTTTTGTATCGACGGTATTACTTAGCAATAGCAGAAAAGAACTTATTTATGCGTTCTAATCGCTGACTCTACCGTCGAAACACGTACTTCGCGAAACAACGTTTCTATTCTTTCTTTATTCAAGTTGATATAATTTTGATTACGAAGAATCTTTCGGGAAAGTTGAAGGGGCGGAAGGGGAACATTCCTCCTCTCAACACGTATGACACTGTAAGGGAGTTAGGGGAACAAAAATGACCTTCACGTTATGGAGGATTGTGGTAAAATACTAGGACAACCCGTCAGAATGTTCGAGAGCAAGCAGGATAGTGGCAAAGAGGAGCTCGAAGCAGTTCTCGCGAAACCGGTGAAGCGAGGACGCGTGAATTCATCATGAACGTAGCGACTGCAAACAACCAAGAGAATAACAAACCATAATTTTCATTAATAAAATAAACTTACAACCATTTTACATCAATGACTCACTGCGTTGATAGAGCATGTTCATATGGGGTCACTTACACCCCGGTATGTGAATACCTCAGAAATGGTGCGAAGGGATGTTATGTTAGGGAAGAGGGGGGGTACTAAAATATATATTTACCTAAAAAGATATTTAAAATATTTGAATAGTGAGTATAAATATATATGTATAAACTTTACTCATACAGTGCATAGCTGTTTGTAATAATTTACATTATTGTTGAATTAATTTTTTTAAATCTTTACTTTGAAAAAGAAGATTAAGATCTTCCAGCTTTTTTATCTGAATTAAAAATGTAAATATCAATCAAACTACATCAGCTACTAAGGGAGTAGTTACATAAATGATAAACAATATATTTAACATTATTAACAATGAAATTAATACCTGGATAAAAAATTGATGTGGAGAACCCACCTACAGAGACAAAGCAAAAAGTGTTTCGGTGACTCATGCAGTGCAGAGCGGCCATAGACTCAGGCTGGGGACTTAAACCGGAAAAAGCACTTTGGCTATACCAAGCTGTTGTGATACCAACGCTAACATACGCATCAGTAGTATGGTGGAAAGCAACCGAAATAGATACTTGAGTGAGAATCCTGGATCATGTACAGGCTGTCGCACGTAAGGGAACTTTCGGAGTAAGAAGAAGCACTCAAATAGCTGTGATTAACAGACTGATGAATCAGGTAGACCTGATTATTATCAGGGAGGCGGCCAGGGCAGCGCATAGAATGTTGAGTTGCAAGCAATGGAGAGGACGAGGAAGTACAGGGTACGTAGAAATCTCGCGAAAAATTCCAGTTATCCAAGATCTAACTGTACTTCAGGATAAAGCAAACAAGAAACTATTGTTTGGGAAAAAATATAAAGTGGAAATCCCAAGTAGAGAGGCTCGGAGGGGAAAGTGCGGATCCAAAGACGAACTGATCTGGTTTACAGACAAATCCAGAATGCCAACGGGGATTGGACTTGGTATCTGTGGTCCCAGAAGATGGGACCATCATTTACCCTACTCTTGACACAGAACACTATACACCAAGCTGAGCGGGCGGTTGTGAGAATATGTGCAGAAAAACTGATAGAAAAAGAAATCAGGAGAAAAAAGATAACTATGGGTAACATGCCACACTGATGGCTTTGAGAAATCCAGTAAACAACTCCCAACTGGTGGATTCGAATAGACTAACAAAGAGTAATACAGTGTGTATCTGTTGGGTCCCGGGACACTTCGGGTACAATGGGAACGAAAGGACGGACAAACTCGCCAAGAAAGGTGTATAGGGTCAAGATACCCAATATTTGTACATAGGGGAACCCTATCAATCGATAAGTGGATAAATGATAGGGAGGAAGAAAGATGGATATCTCTCAGAAATTCAGGTGGGCCAAAGAACTCTTGAGCGAGGATATAAAAAACTGGCTCAGAGGAACGGCGAACCTGAGCAGAGCTAAAGCCAGAAACTACATAGGTCTACAGACGGGATACTGCAATGTGAGATGTTATCTACATAATCTAGACACAGGTAAAAATGAACTGTGTAAATAGTGTGATACCACTGAGAAAACACTATACCACGTTAACTGCGAATGTGCAGAGTAACTAGGCATTCGGCAGAAATGGTTGGGAGAAACAGACTATAATGTCGATTTAAAAAGGTTCCCGTCGAGAACCTGTTGTGCTTCGGCAGGGCTTTGGGTGTCACTGCAACCGTTTAGGAATATTGGGGAATTAGGGATATAATGGTTGAAGCTCAGTGTCCTTTTGCTCAAGAAGATTATAATTTGAACATCTTTCAATTTTACATTAATTTAAATAAGTTTCAATATTTGAAAGAGTTTTCAATTGTTAATGTAAGTTTAATGTATATGTCAATACTATTATTAAATTTATTTAATATCTTCTAGACTAAACCGGATATTCAGAAAGTGTTGCGGAAAGCATATTGTAGCGTTGCATTTTTTGAAAATGTTCACAAAAAAGAAACGCCTGTTACAACGAAAGAAATTGTGATAAATACAATGGATGTTAAGATAACAGAAATTGGGGTAATACAGTCAGTGTTGACTTGCCTAATTTACAAAAAGACGTATCTTTACACAATAATAAATCATATAAATATATTAGAAAATTTCAATAACTATTTACAAAGCAATTATTTTATTTGTTTTACAATACTATAATGTTTGTTAATGGTTTTCCATATTATCTTCGCATTAGTTTTTATTCAAACTTAATCGTTTTCCATTGATGGTATCAATTATTCTAACATTATTTATTTTTATTTACTGTAAAATTCTTTATACTATTAAGAAATTTATTTCAGGAATATGTTGAGGTCAAAAAGTTGACTTGTCACGAGGCAAACGCTGCGAAAATGTAGTTAACATTAGTAAGAAGTGGAAATAACAATATTTATGAGAAACATGAGCTATTTAAAAAATTAGATACTTAACAATTTGTAATGAATAATAAATTTTGTAACCTACAGCAAAGATTCTACTATACATAATACTAACAAAATTTGAAGATGTGAAGTAAATACTTAATGAAAACATAAAATATTTATATTTATTTCAATGTTCCACCCAAACTAACAATTGCAGTGTTGCGTGTATATTACAATAATGATTTAGGATTTTATATTATTTTACAAGATACGACAGTACAATGTCTATAATAATTACCGCAAATATGATAAAATTGAAGAGTAGCAATATAAACTTTATTCATCATTTTTTACAATCAACAAATGAACAATTTGAAGAATTTTTCCAAAATGTAGCCAGGGAGTTACAAGAAAATATAACACAAGCCAGTTATAGTTCAAGAATGATTTCGCTTAAAAGAAAACTGCATCGAAATAAGACTTTCTTTAACAAAACAGATGAACTGCAATTTAATTTTTTCCTCATTTAGCTTCAAGTTGATGAGAAGCTCGGTTATGAGCTCAATACTCTCGGACACTTTGCCCTAGCGTAGCCCCAGTACTCTACTGTGCCGTCAAGAGCCACAGCATCCGCAACTGCACCCTGAAGGCTGACAGTGACGTTCGAGGGAGAATTTGATTAGTTCTTCCGGTCGAAACATGTCCGTGCTGGTTTCTAAATGGAATCTGCAATACCCGGGACGTGACGACATCTCTGTTGAGGAATTCCTCAATAGGTTGCGCGAGTGCTATGGTGCCATTGATATGACGGAAGAGGAGCTTTTTGGAAGCCTGCTCTTCCTGCTACAAGGTGGTGCTCGCTAGTGGTATCGGCAGCACCGAAATCAATAGACCACCTGGCAGGAGTTTGTGAAGCTCTTCCGTCAAAGATTTAGTGGGCCCAGATTTCAAGCGGGGATTCGAAACGAAATCCTGCGCTGTATCCAAGCCCCAGGCTAACCCATCGGCGACTATTTAGAAAATCTGCGAGGCCTGATGAGGTACGTGGTTCCTCCTATGCCCGAAGAGGACCAATTGGACCGGGCCTATAATAATCTTCTGCTGGTGGTGCACCTACACAGCGATGCAGCACTGGCTCTAAAGAGTCCCGAGGAAAGAAGTGTAACCCCAAATCCAGTGGAGCCAGACCTAATAATTCACCTCCTAGTTTCCCAGAAATGGTCGTCATTTCACGTGAGAGTGAATTGGTACGGTTGAAAAACGAAATTGGAGCCCTGACCCAGCAGATAGCGCAATCGACTGCATAAAACCCAAGTCTAATTCCCCAGTAGCAAGGCAATCAATGGTGCCAAGACCCCCACTGCTCATGAGCCAAATTTTGCCACCACCTCAAACGATGTCAGTGTCCCAACAACGATCCAGCCAAGGCCGTACGAAAAGGTTTGCCGTTGACCAAGCGAGACCAGGGTGCTGTAATTTCGGAGGCCTGTACACACTTTATGCATTTGCCCTCAAGATCCTCGCCCATTTTCCCCCATTTGTGGCGGACCTACCCCAGGCCGCCAAAAATGCCCGAATCGTAGAAGTCAATAATCGGTAAACGATTAAGGGAGCATACGTAATTAATCCCTCTTTGAGCGAATGGTGCAACCCAGTTGTTATGGTCAAGAAAGCCAATGGCAAATATAGATTTTGCATTGACTTTCAAAAACTGAACGAGATCAGTAAAAAGGATGCCGACCCTATCCCTAACATGCTTGGCATCCTTGATCAGCTCCGTGACGCCAAATATATCTTGAGTTTGGATTTAAGCCAAGCTTATTTTCAAATTGAGTTAGTGCCGTCGTCGAGAAAATATACCGCTTTTGTCATCCCGGGAAAAGGCTTTTTCCAGTTTAGACGTATGCCCTACGGTCTGACGCCCCAGGAGTTTTTCAGAGGCTGATGGACAGGATTATCGGTCTAAAGATGGCACCAATTGTCTTCTCATACTTGAACGATATCGTTGTCAGTGAGATCTTTGAAGAACATTTTAAATCCCTTGTGCGGGTTCTTTCCAAAATTCGCAATGCTAACTTGACATTGGATTCAACGTTGAATCAGATGGTAGTTACGTCAATTCGAAGAAAGCAGCCGTGGTTTTGAAAATTTTCTTCACCCCAGAACATTCACCAGCTGTGCCGGTTTCTGGGAATCACTTCCGGTTACCGTCGTCTCATTTCCAATTCTTCTTCCATTTCAACGCCCCTGTACCAACTTTTGAAAACCAGTAGGAAATAGAACTGGAACGAAGATAACAAAAAAGCCGTGAGTACCTTGAAAATTAAATTGACTCAACCGCCAACCCTGGCTCTCCCCAATTTCCCGCAACTATTTACCCTTCAAACGGACGCAAGTTCCACAGAAATTGGAGTCGTCCTTATCCAGGAGCAAAATGATGTAGAAAAGGTGATCGCTTATGCTAACCTTGTATTGCTTGATCCCGAAACCCGCGAAACCATAACCAAGCGCGAATGTCTTGCCGTGATCTGGGGAATTAGAAAATTCCGCCTCTACCTTGAGGTATCACTTTAGGGTGATCACTAACTTGAAGAGAGCACCGATAAATGGTATTGGCACCTCTATAAACATTCAAAGATGCCCCTTTACCGTTTTCCCAATTATAAAATCGGAAATGGTCATTTGTGTTTTCATTCTAGCAATCGACTCATTTACCTATTGATTCCCGATCTCTACGCTTGGAAATTAGTCGTCCCTTTTGAGTCACGTCTGCTCACATTGCATCAAGCCCACGAAGTGCCCACCGCTGGACATCTGGGGACTGATAAAACTTTCTGTTTATCGTTTCGTTTGTATTATTGGCCTGAAGTTTATTCAGATATCGAAAAATATGTCCGGAGATGCCTAACTTGCCAAGTATGTTAGGTTTCCATGATCAAAGCATCCGGATTGCTAGATCGCTGTGAATAAGAGTAACCATGGCAAGTAGTCTCGGCTGACGTCATGGAACCTTATCCCTCAAACTTGTTAGGACACCAATATATCCTGGTTTTCCAAAACTTGTAGGAATATCCTACAAAGGATTGAAGTTGTTCCTTTGAGAAAAGCGAACGCAGAAACCATAGCAGCCGCACTGAGATACCGAGAGGTTTATCAGTGGGGAGTCCCTAGACTCCCCACCGATAATCCCCACTCTTGTATTGACTGATAATGGAACAATATTCGCCAATACAGTCATACATGAATTTCTTTCTGAAATTGGTTCAACTTAAATTACCACTCCAACTTACTGGCCTCAAGTAAATCTTACCGAACGGTCAAATTAAGTCATAAAAGGTGTGCTCATGTCCTATATAAAAGGCAATTCCAAAGCATGGGATGCACTAATCGACGAGTTGCAGTTTGCTACAAACACGTCAGTGTATTCCGCATCCGGGTCACCGCAGCCTTTTTAATTCTAGGACGAGAGCTCCGACAGCCCAATCCGTTGTGTACAAGTCTTCAAGGTCCTATGGCCATAGTAACTCAGACATTCACGCAATAGGAACAAAGAGTTCGAAAATTCTTCCAGCTCCATAATTTGGTAAAAAGTCATCTTTGTAGCACAGCTGACAGACACAAAATTTATTACAACAAGCAAGTTAGAGAGCACACCTACCAAGTCGGTGACACGGTGTGGAAATGGAGGAAATTTCCAGTCGACCGGACGAGCCACGAAGAAGCGGAGCCGGCGCTCAATTTAAAACCTACAAGATATCGATCGGCATATCGATTGATAAAGCGCCGAAATTCAAATTGGAGCTTTTGCGCATACCCCACTCCGAAATTTCTGTATGAGCAGAGGGGTAACAAGAAGACGAAAGCCAAAAAATGAGGCTTTCGTCTGAGGCTCACAAAACACGATTTGGCAAATCACCTCAAAGTTTTCTCGCGAGGTTCTCGAGCTCCGAGCCGGTGAGTGTTGGAGCCAATTGTGAGACCTTCAGGGTGCTGTTGTGCATCTTTTTGTGAGACTAAGAAGGAAGAAGACTGACCCGGAGAAGGAAGTAACTGCGGCAAAAGCCAACAACTGAGTTTTGGACACGTGCCGCGAACCCTCCATTTTCTGGGAGTTCGGATAAGTTTTTGAATGCCTTTTTATACCTTTTTCAGGCCGTGACTCACATTCGTTGAGACTCCTTCAAAATGTTTAATTAAATGATTTGGTCTAAACAATTTTTAATAATTTAATTATTAATTAATCCAACTTTTCTTTATATAATAAGTTATGAATAATAGTGTAATTTTGTCGAGTTTGCGATATTATTGTGATATGAGTGAGATTTAAAGTGTGTGTTTTAATTATTTAATTATTAATTGAATTTCATTTGACCATCTGGAGATTGCGATTTAAACGTAAAGCAAAACAGATCGTGTTAATGACCTTCTTGTTCTATTCATTTCTTTTTCAATGCGCTGAATAAAAGTGAAATCAAATTTTTTTTTAATTCAATAGCATCTGAAATTGTTGATGTTTTGCTTTATTTTTATTTAATAAAATTCAACTTATTCATGACAACAATTTATTAGTTTTATTTTGTTTTTTTTATAACCCTAGTGAAAATAAGTGATTCGAGTATTATTCAACTTTACCACCTTTTTATTTTGACACTTTCATTTTTAGGTGGCAGTACATGTTACATCAATTTCGTTTACTATACGTCATCCTTAAAAAACTTATATTGGTAACGAAAGAATTATTTCGTGGACGGAAAATTTCTCCGTTAACAACATATTGATGGTTTAGGATTCGTTAATGTTGTTTAACTTATTACGATAACGGAATAATCAATTCGTTTATGATGCGTTAAAGTAAGAAATATTTCGTTAACCAAAGAATCATTTTGGTCACGATACGGCAACGTATAAATTGTTCCATTAACGAAGTTAACATTCCTTTCACTAAACGTTAACGTAAAAATCAGTTTCATTCATGTAAATGTCGAATGTTGATTCTAACGTTCTCTCATTTTGTGTCGAACTGCCGAACAAATTTCATTGTACTACATGCTCCATGCACCTAGGAGAAAAGTTCACTAGAATGTCTGCTCACTAGAATAGCCCGTCCCAGTGTTTTCTTCTTCTGGAGAGGTTGTGGATGGACATGTAACTACTTATAATGATTAATCGAGTTAAAATTATCGTAACACAATGAGAAGCAAAATAAGTGAATTTTAGATGCAATGGTGTCGTATATTAAAATATATTTAAATTTTGATAATTATGAATAAAATAACTTACAGTCGGAATTCAAAATGTTAAAAATCATCACAAAAAAGTAAAAACAGAAACAGTTTAATTAGTAACAAAAAAAAACAAATTACTGGAAAATTTATTAGCAAATATGTGATTACAATAAAATCAGAATATTAAAATAAAACATAAATAAAATGAGATGTTTAAGAACGTATGTTGAAAACATAATAATTCACGAATTTTATACTAAAAATGCATTTTTCCTAAATTTATTTCTTTTGTTTTCAATTACTCATAACATATCTTTATTGCTATCTTCATTATATTATCTATTAAAAAAATGTACTTTGAAATATATGCAAATTGTTAACACAATTTTCTGTGTAATTATTTTATAAACATTCGTTTTATAAACTGTCATTTTAATTGTGTTTTATTTTTATTATATTGTTTTCATTATTTTCTTTATTTCACCTGTATATTTTATAATTATTTAATGTGTACGACAGTGATAACCTAATTTTTATTTTGTACTTTTACGTATTAATTGTTATGAACTTGAACGAAACTGAAATAGGCTGATATGCAATCAAATGGAAGGGGCATGAAATAAATAAGTTACTCCTCTTGATCATTTAAGACCAAGGATATTTGAACTGCATGTTATAAACAAACAATAAAATATTTTTTTATTTAAATATTTTTATTTTATTACATTATAAAGAATATAAGTAAAAACATAAGTGCTTGTTTTGTTTAATTTTCCAATGTATGTCAATGTAAAAATTTTAATTAATAGATTTTTGTTTTTCATTTAATAATTCTAAAATTGAACAATTCGTTCTAATAATAGCTTAAATATTTCTTCTTTTCACATTCATTATCACTTTAAATACTTACATTATTTTAATAAATATCCGAAAAATAATCAGGTATTACTTACAAACACAGTATCTGGAAAAGTTTGATATGTAAAACTTTCTTCAGTAAAGACAAAGTTTATAATATAATTATCAACCTTTCAAGTTGTTCATATTTTCAGATGTCTCACGATTCATATTTTATTTTGTTTTTGTGTTTCAGAATGTATTTTTATACATATTGATGCTTTCAACGGTTTCATTCGATGTTTATAAAATACCTGTGTTTCATCAACCCATTCCGGAGATTTTTTATTTGAAATTTTATCACAATTTATCGTAATGTTATCTACAATTGTATTGGATGACTAATATTTTGTAATACACACTTTAAATTCTATGAACTGAACTTTCACTATTTCTTTATAATAATATGTAGGTGTTGAAAATTTAATTGGTGTACATTAGTCCCCTGTCATTTGTCCTCCGGATATTTGTCCCCTTCTATTTTTCCCTTATATTATTTTTTCCCTCAATATTCTGTCCCCTATAGTTGTTTTCCCCCACTATTAAAATCATAACAAATAAATAAGTATTGAAAAAAATTATTTATTTGCAATTTCATTTTATTTTTTGGCTTGGTAACTGATATATTTGAGATAGTCTAAGACTTTGTCATCTTCTTTGTAGCTTTCGTATTGGGCCACGATGTTCGCTATGCGTTCTTCACTTTTTCTTTGCTCGCTTTGTTTTGTTTTTCTTATTGGTAGGCCTAGACGGATCTGGGTTAACATTGTTTCCGTATCTGCATGTTCTTTTTGGATTTGCTTGAGGAACGCATAGAAACTGGGATGGGATTTTCCCACAACTATTCGAAAACGATTGTGCCATTCCTGTGACACATTATTTGTTAGGGATACGTCGTTCTTCACAGATTCATAGACATTCCACAAGTCCACGGGATACCTCACAGCTACCGCTTTTCTTTCCTCCCGCGAATTTAATTGATTTCAAAGTAGTCCAACACGCCTGCAAAGCCGTCACTAGTTTCAATAATTTCGTCGTACAGTAGATTAAAGTACTCTCCTACGTCGACCGTAGGAACATACGCGAGTGCAGTCATCGTCGTACATGCTTCTTTTATAGTGCGATCTTCCTCATCTTCATACCTGGCCTTAAGTCCTTCGGTTTAAACCTTCCTTACAACCGACTGTCGAAGATGGAAGAAGCAGGCTTTGACGATGCTAGTGTCTAACAATTTTTTGTTAGACACTAGCAAGACACAGACACTTTTGTTGTCTGTGTCTTAACCCACACGTAGCACTCTCCTTTCCCGTAACAAACCTATTTGGCGATCCCTTTCGACGTGCTATGTTTATAATAAAGGTGACCTACAACTGCTAGAACATGTCCTGGTCCACTGTGAATGAGCTCCTCTTTGGGAATCATGGCAGCTGCCATATTTTACTAAAAATTTTGTACTCAACGTGAATAATGCACTGTGAATTGACAGAACGAATGTGTCAACATAATATGACATTTCTAACCTTATATGAGAAAGAAGATTTTTGAAATTTTTTGAAAATAATTAGAAATGGGGAAAAATATCTGGGGGACAATTGTCCTCCTACCTGAAAATTTTGTTATGACTATATTCTCTCAATAAAATATATATATCTTCCGTAAGCCCTACCGTCGCATATTTATCATCTTATTTCAACACGCATCAGATTTAAAAGTTTCCGTGCTTTTAAGTACGATATATCTTGGTAAATAAGCAATTGCATTTGCTTCGTAGAATACTGATTGATGTTTCTTAATCGTGACATTATTAGAAACAATTTCGATATTTTCTGTTGGACTTTTAACAGCGTTAAAAACCATTCATAGATTTTATTTTCTTGTATAATTGACACATTATCATTATTAACTAAGATTCGAAAGATCTTGCCTCGATTCATCCTATCAATGAAACGGTTTGAATACATTTTAGATTAGCAGTATCAATTCCTGGTATGTATCCAGATTCAAGACTATGTTTAAGAGTAAAGCGTACTATACGTGCTGGAGGATTTGGAGTTCATCCACATCGTTGTCTGATAGTTGCAAATAAATACCATAAGGAATCTTGGTTACATAACCCCGTAGCTAATTAAAAATCAGGAATATCATTCTTAATGTTTTTATATGTTTTTAAAATCGCGCAAACAGTTAATGGCAATACATCAATACAGGGTGGTTCAACTTCATTGCTGCTTTTATTTTCGACCATAAAATGAAATTTCTCAAAAATGGTTTCAATTGCAGGATTTCTATCAAACAAAGGCTTTTTTGCATATTTTTGCTGACTGAGTAATAAACGTTATAGGCATCAATTAAAATGTCCATATTTCTAACAAATTTAGGACTTTGTTTACAACTACTATTATTGAATCAGTTCTCAACAACAGCTAACCGAACAGTTAGTGCATATCTTTTGCTTGAAATTTGAAAAGCTCTCTTTACATTTATAGCTTTAAATGCAGATGAATAAACATGAGAGAGCGTAATTATTATTAAAAGATTCGAAAATTCAATATAATGATCAGACTCATAAGTTCTGTTACGATCGACATATATGTTATGATCAGTTCTCTATTAATACTACATTCGTCTAATGTAACGCATTTCCGTTAGGGGTACCTTAATGGCAGGTTGTTAATTTAACTCGTGTGTTTCATTTCTTCAACTTTGGTAAACATATTTCGAGTAATTGTATGATTTGAATTCCTTCTAGTTTGCTCATGAAAAAATAAGAAACAACTTGATATCAAGAATTTTTCACATTTAAGCTATCAACGCAAAATTCAAAAATATGTTTCGCTCTAACATTTTTTAAGCAGTCCAAGATATTCCAATCCATCAATTAAATTGCGCGACGCATTAAATTCTACATATTGTTACACGCCGACAAAATGAAACAAGATTATTAAAACGAAACACAATTTTTTTATTTATCAATCGTACGCACATCTCAGGTTAATTATTCATTCTAAAATTGATCGCACACATCAGAATTAGTAATTGCTTGACAATAATAATTAAAAAACGTGAGATCCGTATTTGAAAACAATGTATTCAATAATAAAAAACTTACATAGAAAAACCAATTTTTTATTGCCGACTTGAATTCTCTAAAAAAAGTTTTTCAATTCAACTCTAAGTTCAAGTTGTTTCAATCTTTGGTGGCGCTGTAATTGACAAAAATCAAAACAGGTGACAAAGCAGTGAAAATACAAGATATCTTGAAAAATGGTTGAAGAAAATTTTATAAATTAAAATATAAAACTTCAAATAAAAAATGGCAAATAAAAAACGTCTGATTTTTGTCATTTTTCATTAAGAATTATAAATAGAGTACTGGATTTATAACATATTGCAAATGACGCTATAGTCACGTATTTGTGCGAAAAAAATGTTTGTCAGGTTCTCAATAAAAAAACTCGTATTTTTGTGATTTTTCATTATGATATATGAATTATGAATAATGAAAATATATTAATAATGAAACATTTCATGCTAATCACAGACGGCGTTGCAGGTGGATTTATCTCCACAACGAATTTCTTAATACCTCAAAAATCTGTCGTATCTTTTCGTTTTCGTATTAAAAAATAGAAATAAAAGAAAAAATTTGAAGTTCTTTAAAAATTGCTTAACAATAAATAACTTCGCTCAGATTTTCAAAATTTCTTACTCAATGTTTTCAAGAATATTACAGAATATATCCAAAAAAATAACTAATATTGCGAATTCATAACTTATTTTTTTTGAAATGGTAATAATTTTTCCCTGTTCTAGTAAATTTAAAGTTTTGTTTTTTAATAGAGCATTATTAATTAATTTTACATGTGGCGTAAGAGCAGACAGTCACGTGGCAGAGTTACGAGTCGCAGCCCGTGAGCGAGAAATGAGCGCCTTTCTTGTCATGTTGCGAAGCATTAACGATGGTCCTTGACGAAGACCAAGGCAATACCGGTCATTCTGCCGTCGAGCTCCAATTTCTAGGATTGAAGTGTCAACGCCAGCAAGAATGCCGCAGGAGGCAGAAATGAGAGAGGTGGCTGAAATGATACGTGTGCCGGACGTGGAAGGTCATGCATCCTTTGATCCTGCACTGGCAGACATCCAGCACAGTATGGAAAGTAGAGAAAAATACTTTCAAATAAAAAAAACGAACAAACGAATGTAAATTATAATAAAAAATATGTATTCTTTGTTAGGCTGAACGCGACCAAGGAGTAAGACATCAATTCATCGAGCCAGAAATCAAGACAAATAATATGAAATCATTATATTGGGAAAAGTATTTCATTGATCATTATATTATTAATAAAACAGTTTAATAAACGTTCACTTTTCTTCTTTTGAGTTCCACAATTTAACATTCCATTCAATTTGATGTCCTAATTCACTGTTTTCTTTGATATTCTGTTACGCTCAGCACATAAAATTGTAAATGTCAGCAATTCAGTTATACAAAGGCTTTCATCAGAAAACGCCCTTGAGGTTCAAATCCCGATCTGCCGGGGGATGTTGTTGATGGACAAAACTAGTGGTTGCTACGTCGACAGCAACCACGACGACGGTCACATTGTCGACGCCGATTTCGGGAAGGCACAGTACTCGCGTACCAGTCCCGCGGCAATTGATAACAAGTAGGACTTTGGATAATACCTTGCGCTGGGTGAATTCTAGTCACCCAACTGTCGCACCACCGCCCGTTCGATATTCGCACGTGAGAATAAAAAAGCCTGTTCAGTCTTCAACGATGCTCCGTAGCGATGATGATATGAGCGATTTCGCGCGTCCGAATGAACGCCATACCTCGTCCACGACTATCTTGCGTAGTTACGCTCATCGGAGCACTGCTCCGTGGTGGGATTCAATCCATCCGGGGACAACAGTAGTTCTAACACGAGATCCCCGTAAGACTATCCGGGAATAGCGGTTGACATTTACTCAGGGTAGTGAGACCAGCGCAGAGGACTTGCTCTGTCGAATTGAAGAAATGCGCCAAGAAACGTCGCTGGCTGATAGCGACCTATTGAGCGCCCTGCCCGATTTGCTTCGTGGTATTGCTAAGTTGTGGGCTCGCCAGGAGTCCCGCAATTGATACACTGTGCTCGACTTCGTGCACGCGTTTTGGGAGCAATAGAGCGATCGAGACCTGCAGTATCGTGTTCTGCAGAAGTTATTGGCTCGCACGCAGGAAGTGTGTGAGCCAATTAACGACTTTGTGATTGCGTCTCGCCACATTATGCATTTTCTCCGGCCGAGTAGCTCACCCTGGTCTACAACAACTTGCGCCCTGAGTACCGAAGGAGTTTCCCTCGCCACTCGTTCACCATCTACCGAGAATTGGAGCATGTTGGCAGGGAATTCGAAATGACGAAACGAGAACAGCAACTTTGCAGGCTCCCGGCTGCAAGCACGAAGTCCTCATTCCTAGAGGTGGCGTACAAGCCCTCCCAGTACCAGCCGATGCGCCCGTTACGCTCGACAGTAGCTGCTGCCGACCCAAAGATCGACTCACTACCTCTGCTCTCGACGGAGAAAGCTAACGCAAGCCCGATCAGCAGCCATGCAAGAAGAAAAGCAAGAAGAAGACGACCCCCGAGAATAACGCTACCGCGATTATCGCCCGAGCGCCGTCTGCCCGACCGCCGGTACAGCCGTCTGCTCCGATGCCAGCACAGATAGCGACCCTGACGCCTACTCCGATGCCCGTTGTCCGAGCCCCCGCTGCTGTTCAGTACGCCTCAGTAAAACAGGTGCCAGGTCACAGCCCGCCCCGCCAGTGCTTCCACGCCAGACCAGCTTCAACTGCAGCGTAGAAGGCCACATCCAGAGTTTTAAAAATTCAATTCTCATTTTTAAAACATTTTTATTAATTCATGAGAATTAACTTTAAAACATTTGTTTTAGTGGCAGATGCAGATTCAAAAAACCGACCTAATGATTATTTATATAAAGCTTTTGAGGATTCTCCAATTTTAATAACAAAACATTTTAAAATGCTAAAACAGCGCTAATGTGCTAATGCTCATCAGCGCTATTTGTGGGAGTGGAGGGAATAGACAGAAAGGCTTAATGATGTCCGATGCTACAACGATACGTTGAAATGAAAAAAGATTAGTTAATTTTGTTATAAAGTTAGTTGCATTAATTATATTCGAATAATAGAATATATATCTTTATTATTGTGTAGATCTTGTCTGATTGGTTGAGGCGCATAAGAAAGAAGATAACAAGAAACAATCAAATTCTGTCTTAAAGTAGTGATTCCGCAATACCATTAGAAGAGCTGACTCCTCTGGAGAAAAGACTTCTTAAAGTTAACTTTAAGAAGGAATAAAATCCGTTGACGGTGACGAAGGAATTGGTGAAACTGGATTCGGCCGACCAATCGTAAGCAACTGTCACTTTACAATTTTTTGATTTTATATTCAAAATTGTTTTTTTTTTTTTGTTATTCATTACAATGATGCAATGAATAATTTTACTAGAATAAATATAATAATAATAATATATTATTCGAATTTTTGAGGAAGTGAACATGTCAGAACTAAACAAGAATAAAGAAGGGAAAAAAAAAACAAGTCACGAAGACAACGAAGAGAGCACACAATCTTGCTGCAGAAAGAGGAACATCGATTCTGTTGAATGCATTCTTTTTTCGCAGAGCAAAAGAAACTGTTTGAATTGTATATGAAAAATTCAAGAGCTGAAAAGTCACCAAAAGTAGCACCGCGTGCAAAAGAACGTCATCAAAAGCGAAATAAAACTGAAGTCTGCGAAGAAAAAACAATGCTTAAAATGCATAACGAATCTATCACAGCATTAAAAGATTTAACTTACAGTACCAAAGACCTGAATAGAAACAAAAAATTATTCACGAAACTTCAGAAAAAAAATTAGATAACTATATGAATTGATGAGGAGCATTGACAAGACAATTGAGAACTTTTTCTGTATTCCAGTTGATATCGATGATAAGAAGAATTAAGCTCACACAAGTTGTTTGTTCGAACTTTGAGAATAGTTAAACATTAGAAGATCTGTTTTGTTTGTTATGAAGATTATTCGATTTAAGAAAAATATTTTATTTACAATATCAATATCAAGTCAATTGATGTTTATAAATGAGAATATATTTTGTTTTATTATGTGATTACGACACATCATGTATTATTAAATACTATTGAATAAAATATTATTAACAACGTCTATAGTTTTGTTTCTTTCGCTATAAATCAATCGTCATAGAAAAATATTTAAACAATGTGCTATCTTCTTCGTTAAGCTTTAGCGCGTTCATCGTAATCATACGTCCGTTCATCTACATCGTTTTCATCATCTGCATCATCATCTTCATCGCTATTAAAAAAATGCATTTCTTCAGCAACGTCCAATCCGTCTAATAAGCACATGTTATGAAAACACGCTATTACAGTGATTATTTTTCCTACAAGTGAAGGATGATATCTCATCACGTTATCAGAAGATATGCATCTGAATTTCGTTTTCATCCTTCCAATACACCTCTTGATACGACTACGAGTCCTCGAGTGGTGCAGAATGTAGTGATACGCCGGTATACCGTGGGCTGCATTTTGTATGGGCGTTACCAACTACGGTTCGGAAGGATATCCTGAGTCTCCTAAGAGCATGTAAGGACTTCCTTTGAGAAACTGCGCTCTCGTTTGTTATCGCACCCGTGAATAGTTCCTTATGAATGCATAATTCGTGGAATTGCCATACTTTGCATTCAAAGATACAATTTTAAGAGAATAGTCTGCAATCTGCAAATATAACAATAATTCATTCTTCAATTATATTCATCCCACTAATCATTTTTCATTTTCTTCATTTTAATTGTACCACTTGAACATTCTTTGAATGTTTTCCTTTGCGGTCAATGTAATTATGCTCTTCATTCGCAGGAGCCAAAACCTGTATTAAAGTACCATCGACCGCAGCAAACACGTTTGGAACTCCCATCACTCTCTCGAATGGACCACATAGCTCTTGCTTTTCCGCGTCTGTCTGAGGTAAACGAATCTAGAATCTGATAAAACCCTACTACAACAACAATTTTTATAAAATTAAATTTTAAACCAATAGAAAACGAGTCAGAAATTAAAAACAGAAAAATTGTTTACCTGTATAATATAAATGCCACCTAAACTGCATCGGAAAGCCATTTCTCAAGCCCACGATTTACCAACGTCTGGACACTTGAGTGTCAACAAGACATATGCTCGTTTAGCCCAAATGCTATCGTGACTTAGCCGATTACGTCCGAGCCTGTCAAACCTACCAGCAAGTCAAGCCGTCTCAAGCCGGCCAATAGGGGCTAATGGGACGCCGAATCGTAGAACAACCCTGGGATTTTGAGACAGCCGGTATCATGGGTCCGTTCCCGCCTAGCAAAGAATAGTTCGTATACATCGTGGCATTTCAAGATGCTTTTACAAAATGGGTTGACCTGAAAGCTCTGCGTGAGGCCAATGCGAAGAGCGTACGCTCCGCGTTCGAAGAACGCGTTATCTTTCGCTGGGGACTAGCTAGGGTACTTCTAACTCATAACGGGAGGGAGTTCATCAACAAGGAAATGAAATCCTTAGCTAAAGGATTTGGCATTCATCATAAGACTACTCCTCCTTATCATTCCCATGCGAACCCGACAGAACGAGACAACGGAACGATTAAGACGATGATCATGTCATACGTAGGAGAAGACCACCGGACCCGGAGTGATCAATCAATCATCGTATCAATGATCAATCGTATTCATCGTATGGATACTGCAAAAAAACAATCTACTCGCTATAGAGTAGAAAGCTGCCTGCTCCAAATGTCCTGATCCCTGAACCTTCCCCCGACTCTGACCAACTCGTCATCGATTCACCAGAACTGTGGCGGAACTGACTAATAAGACTAACCGCTCTGACTGACATGGTGATACGGAACCTAGATAAGACTTCCGACCGACAAGCGCTCTATAAGATGATGGACTCTATTGATTTTATTTGATATATATTAAATTTGATAAGTTTCGATTAAAACGAAACAGAAATACTCATTTAAACTACGACGACTCTATTTGTCTTTGTTTTGGTTGCCGCTTATTTACTGCGTTAAGCCGTCGAAGAGATTTCCTCGGTCACGGGGCCGGACTGTCGACCAGACTCGGCAAGTATCAGCACATGCGCGATGAGTCATTTCGACGCATAGCAAGCACTTTTTGTGACGGCGTGAAAGCACGTCACAATATAAACAATTTTATTAAACTTGAACACGAACGAAATCTAAAGAATTACCAAATTACGTACTGTGCAAGCATGTGATGAAACTTTTTAATCAGAAATCAAGCATTCCCTTATGGCGTCTAATTCAGCTACTTGGCGCTCTGTCAAAAAGTATGGTGTGGCATCAAATTCGCCTAGGGATGAAAAAATGAAGACAGTTTTTATAAAAATCGCACGCAGCCGAAACATTCGGAAACGGAGCTAAGCGCCTCCCATTTGATAAGGGTGAAAAGTATGTTGCAAGTTATATATTAATATTTTAAGATAAATTTCACAAAATATTCTGTCAGAATTTAATATTTAAATCTATTTAGAGTATGTACAGGAAAGAGAAAAAATGTATGTTGTTGTTTCAGTAGAATGAATGGTACAAAGATTCACTTGAACCCATTGAACAAAGAAATTATAGCATATTTTTGTAATATATAAATTATATGTATTAATCAATTTTTCGTTTGTTTCAAAATGTGAGTGCAGAGAACTTTTGGTTATTTAGAGCAAAGCAATTTGTATTT
The DNA here is from genome assembly GCA_022817045.1 of Psix sp. ZL-2020. NCBI lineage: Eukaryota > Metazoa > Arthropoda > Insecta > Hymenoptera > Scelionidae > Psix > Psix sp. ZL-2020. Next base: position 2,131 of record JABFQD010000655.1, on the reverse strand, counting down.
TTTTATAAAAAATTTAATAAAAAAATTTGTAAACGTATTAGCACTATAAGGCACTATTAATCATCATCTTATAATATCAATAATTTTATATTATTAATAACAGCATCATTACCTGACTGAACTCGATAGCTGAGGTTGACATTGTCAAAAAATACATTAATAAGGAAGCTTGAATATTTTGTTCACATGCAACAAGGTATTTAGAAGCTCTAGAAGGACGCAATTAATAGATCGATTGATGACTACGAGATGTGGCGTTTGAAGCGTGCACTGAATGACAAGTTGAAGCAGTTCATTAATGAGTGTCATAAGAGATATGGACATGTGGGAGCATACAAATACCTTGAGTTAATCAGAGACGATTTCTTTTATCCTAAACTGTACGAAATCATAAGAAAACGAATAGCAACATGTGATTCTTGTCAGAGGAACAAACTCTCGAATCAAACTATGTTTGCAGAAATACAAAATTTAAATCCCGAAAAACCAGGTGATCTTTTGACTATCGATTTTTATAGTCCACTTTCAACAACAAGAACAGGAGTGAAATACATTCTTGTAACGATCGTTGCATTTTCTGATTTAGTCAAACTATATCGTTTGAAAAAAAGGGAATACAATGGCAACTATTAACAATTAATGATTACATCACAAAATATGGAAGACCTAAAACAATATTAAGTGATCAAGGAACTTAATTTATTTCAGAGAAATGAAAAAAAAGCTAATAGAAGAAAATATTCAACCAATATCATCCCCAAACTAATATTGTGGAAAGAGTCAATAGAGAGCTGTCACGTTTCTTCCGTTTATTGATAAAAGGCAGACATATTACATGGGTCAATTGGATTTCGATAATAGAAGATTGTATAAACGAGGTTTACCACGCAATGACAGAATTCACTCCCAAAAAACTCCTGATGAAAAAAGATCATTATCTAGTGAGAAAAAACTGATGATAGCTCGCGAACGAATCTGAAAAAAGGGAATGAAAAGAGCCAAGACATTTAACCAAAAGCATAAGCTCTTTGAATTTAAGGTCGGAAATTTGGTATTAGTGAAAGCTAATACGGTTTCTGACCCAACAGAAAAGGAAATAGCCAAATTTCTAAGCGTTTATGAAGATCCCTATCGAATAAAAAAACAGTTAAGAAAAAGTACTTTGCTTTAAAACCCCTAGACTCCAAAACGGAGCGGAGTGACTCCAATAGCTTAAGTTTTAAGAAATACTTAACACGAAAGGTTGATAGCAAAAATATTTGCATATTACAGCGAAAAAAATCATGTAAAAAAGAAATGCGGAAAGAAAAACGAGAAGAGAAAGAGAGAGCGCGAGAAGAAATGATCGAAAGAGTGGGAGGATTGGAGATGTGGATGAGGTTAAGTCAAGAAGTGAGGAATGAATGGAGAAGAAGAACAAAGGAAGGATGGCTGGAAGAAGAGCGAGTGGGTCCAAAAAACAATGAACGAGATGGATGCAAGAAACGAAAGAATGTATAAAAGTAAGGAGACAATGAAATAGGCGAAAGAAAATGGATGGAATTATTTAAGAATGAAAATTGAGATGAGCGAAAAGAAAAATGAAGAAATGACAGAAGCGATATACAAACAAAGAGAAAAAATGGTCCCAAGAAAAATTAATAGAAAGCAAGATTAAAAGAAGAATGTGCTGAAGTAAGGAAGAAATGGATGTTTTGGGCAAGTGAGGTGAAAGCATGCAAGAGAAATGTGCGGAAATAGAGAGAAAGAAGAATGGTAGAACCGGATAGTATGAGAACCGTCAGAATGAGAGCAGAAAAAATGGAAAAAGAAATGAAAAAAAAGCAATTAAAGAAACAAAAGTTTCTTTAATCAAAAGTAATTAAAGCAAGAGATAGGTGGCAAAGAAGGTCAAGAAAGAAAGAAAGAAAAATAAAGAAAATGAGAATATAAAGGAAAGCGAGATAGAAAGGATAAATGAATTAAAAAATACAATATTGTGTTGGTCTCAAGTCGATGACCCACAAAAAATCATTATCAAATTTTGTTATTAATTTATAAAACTTAAATCCAAACTTCAACTCGAGATTAAAAATTAATTCTACAATTCATTATTGTGCAGCTTTCCGTGAAGCTAACTGAGGCAGATCCA
>JABFQD010000654.1:0-23564 GCA_022817045.1 Psix sp. ZL-2020 | reverse complement strand
GAAATAATCAAAAACTATCAAATATTGATTAGTTTTCATAAAATTCCATTGTATAAAAAATGGTTAGACAACAATTAAAAAAAATCGAGGCTACAATTTTAGTTGTTTTCCAACCAGCAGTTACTTTTTCCATGCACAGTATACTGGTAATATCGCTGTAATTTATGTCAAATTTATTGATATATTTTTAAATACGTATGCGTTTTCATGTCGGATTCACTCAAAATTGCATTAAAGGAGAAAAAAGCAAGTAATTGTTTTTTTTATATCTTTTTGCACGAATTAATAATTATTACTCCTTCTCACTGATAATAGTATATTTTTTATCAAGGGAAGAAAATGAGTTTCTGGAATACGTGCGCGGAAACTGTCGTTTATTTTACCTAAGTTCAAGGAGGAACATTGGCTATTCTGGATAGAGATCTAGAATGTAGAAATTTCCAGAACATAGGTAAAATAAACGACGGTTCCCGCACACTGGTTGTAGAAAATATCGTGCGCAACATGAATAGGGCACAATTCTAAACTCGAATGAAGTTAGCAACAGGAGAATTTTATTCTCGTTTAGAATCGCTTTTGTCCCGCCCGTGTAGCACAATATACTATTTTACTCCTTAGAATAAAGTATTACCTGAAATAAGGTTAAGGGTGTCACTTCACCCTAAAGAGCCGAAAACTATTTGCTCTAATGATGCACACGATATTTTTCGTTATAAGAAAAACAGATTTATTCCTGAGAAAGAGAGAGTAAAATGTAGTTTTACTCCTGCGTGGGAACGAAATTTGTGTTTTACTCCCGAAATAGTGTATTTAATTCCGACGGAGTGAAAACTTGTTTTACTCCCTTGGGAATAAAACAAATAAAATATTTAGGCGAATGAAAAAATTAAAAAAAAATTGGATCATAAAGTCTATTAGACTAAACGCGATTTCTCATCACAAAAATTGTATTGTACATTTAATCTGATTTTGAGTGATATCACTTTTGAAAATGAATTACTAAACTTGGATACACTGAATATTTTCGGTCAGTTAATATCAGTTAAGTGAGATAAAATATATTAATTTAACATACCTTTCTGAATATATTTTGATGTCATTAATTTCATAAAAATGAAATAGTCACGTGATTTGGTACGGCATTCATCTGCAAACTTTTAAATCGGTGTAAACATGTAAGTTTTACTGCGTTTTTAAATATTTTGTAATGTGAAATGTCAAGTTTATTTATTAATGCCAAAGAGATGATTATTAGATAACATGATGTTGGCGTATATATTTGTAATTTTTAATTAAATTTGCTGCACTAAAAATTTAATTTTGTGAAATAAGAAATGTGAGTTTGCGAATGTACATATGTGTTTGCGAGTGTACGCGTATGCGTGCGAGCATGCGTGCGCAACGTTGTCGATGAAGAATTGTAAACAAAATATTCTACATATTAAATTAGGATGTTATTTACAATTTACTTTCTGTATGTGCTTTTTGAATTAAACATACTGGAAAAATTAAATTTGTTTAATTTAAACCGATGTATACAATCTTTACTAAAATATTTACATATAAATCAGCTTAACTATTTCCTTCCTCAACGAACGATTGTAAAATCTTAATCTACATCCATCTTTAAAAGAAGACAATAAAAGTACAATTTCTCCAGTTTCAGACCTCTGTACTCTTTCAGTTGTAAAAATTATACATGACAATTTTTAACAACCATCAAACAACTAGGATGTAAACCCCGGCATTAAAAGCAGTTCTTCGTTTTATTGGAAAAATGTTGAGGATGAATTTTATTCAAAATGTTTGTACGAAAAAATTTATTAAATAAAATGTAAAAGTTTAAAAAAAACATGAACTTATTTTATGAATCAATACATTATTAATTATTGTCACGCCTTAAATTCAATTTTTAGTTATATTTTGAATATTTTACTCCGCATCCGAAAATTTTGCAAACAGTCAAACATTAAAGTCGCAGTAGTTTGAGACAAAAATTGGGAAGACATCAAACTACTTGCTAATAAATTCATTCAAACTATCTGACAATGGTTGGGTATCGTTTCGTACAGTGCCATATGATGCTGTGTGTATTAGTAAGCATGATACTTACCCAAATCTTAGTGAATGAATGGCAATGCATATCCAATCACGTGAGACAAGTTACACAGTTGGGTCGTCGTTATATGACTAGTAAAAGAAAAATAAAGTCATTGGAGCATGGTAAGACTGCTGGAATTCATCATAGAAAGACCGTTGGACCTACCTAATTATCTCGTACGCTGCTGCATGAACAAGTAGGAACGACGACAAAGTTAATTTTTTGTATTACATATCGACTATAACGGAACACGGTCGTTTTCAGTCGTATCAGCATCTTTTTGAACTGAATAATAAACTTCATTTTCGATCCACCGAATGTCCGAGAACATAAATCATAAATTTTTCATCTGATGTCCACGCTTCATATACAACACAAAAATGTCTCAGCAGTCTTAGGATGCTAAGATCCCCACCTCACTCTCTTAATTATAAAATAATAAAATTTGTTTCGAAACGCTGTTTCTCTACTTTTAAGAACTGCACAAGCTCGAATAAAGCACATTTTAAAGATGTCCGAACTTTTTTAAGAAAATATATTCCTTCCCGAATTTCATCAAATAATCTAGAAACAGTAGATTTGGTATATAAAATTATTATTTAATATCAATTCTTACTTCTTTGAAGCTATAGAATAGTTTAAATGAAATTTGTTTTTAAAGGGTGAATTCACTTTGTTTCGTCCAAAAAAATCGCATAATCTTTATGCATAATCTGATTCTGTATTATCATCAGATTGTATCTGAAAGAGGATTTCGTTGAAATCAAAGTCTTTACGCAGTTATTCGATAGCCAAGCGCACCCCGTCTATCGGATGAACTTATCGTATCAAGTTACCTGAGCACTCGGTATATTCTATTGTTGTAATTCGGCTAACTATTGTATGAACTATTAAGAAAAAAAGAAAGAGGGATCACAAATAGAAGTGTTCTGTAAAAAAACTTCAGGAGAAATCAGCATATATCAGATAAAGAGTCGTCGTATGCAAGTACATGCAAAGCTCAGAGACTGCAAATTAACTAATTTTGATGTTAAATTATTGTATGCTTAAATCATTTTACACTTTGCCGTGGTTTTTAAATGTCTAACTATTATTTTTTAATACAAAAAGTGTGAAATTGATATTAAATTTTCATGGACAGCTCAACGAGATGCTGCATTTAAACTGACAATAACTCGTAATTGTTCTGAATATTGTGTTCACAAATAAATAAATAATAAAACAGCATTTACATCTGTAGTTCGAGACACTATTCATTCAATGTATGAGACCCTCACTAAGGAAGATTTGCTTCACCGATACGTGAAAGAAAACACTCAAAATTTGAATTCAATATTGCATGCATTGTACTACATTCGACACTTCAATACAATAACAATCGTGTTGCTTTTGGTGTAAACAAATTTAAAATATACATCAAATAATATTAAATAAAATGCTAAAAGTTGGTCTTAATAAAGTATATGTAAATATCTCCTTAAATTTTCCGAGGTTTTTTCATTTGAAAGATTGGTCTCTGAATCAATTTCATGAAACAGTCGACCAATAATACATTTTCGATGATAAAATATATCATGAGAGCCATTTACAGAATTATTTGAATAAAATGTGTTTTCGAAGTGTCCAAAGTTTGTTCATCACGAAATCAAGAAAAACTACATTACGCGTAATTTTACATTTTTATAAACATGTTAGTGTGGCGGTAAGACAGAAAGCTGACATATGTTGATTCTACATTTTAATGTATTTATGTTAAAGTTCTAAGCTACGAAGATTACGTTGAAAAGATACAAAATTTAATAACTAAATTTGTTGTGAATTTAAATTGTAGTAAATTGTCAATTTACAAATTGATCACAAATAAATTCTATTAAAGTCAAAACAGTTAAGAGCCTGAAATAACAAATTAATAAATTATTCATTCATTTTATAGTACTTTTTAGTCAAGAATTTACAATATAATATTAGGACTTTTCAGGAATTAAGATTACAGTTATAGTCTTTCACTCTGGTTGATACGATTAATTCTCGTAATGTTAAATTCTGCGTACATATAACTATCAGTTGTTCTGTTTTGGTTCTAGATTTTAAATTTAATTTTGCTCCGAGTTTTAATTTTAATATTATGAAGCAGGGGGCTAAATTTAATTAAATTAATGAAGAAGCATTCAAATGAAAAATATGGAATGATAAAGAAACTATGAAAATTTACAATGATATATTTTCATAAACTATGAATAACAACATACACTCTGAAGTTATACACACAACTTCTTAAATTTTTCCATTTAAATAATAGTAAGCTATACAAAGAACTATAGGTAGTAGTGAAGTTTTTTAATTTTATAATGTCACGATAAGAGATAGTTATTATCTTATACAAGGTGTCCCATTTTGATTAAATCACCACAATTACCTCGAATAAAATGCGAGCTACAAAAATTTTACTCAGAAAAAAACTTATCAGTTTAAAAAGGAAAACAAGATGGCGTTGTCGAATTCAACCTAAGTAGCGTTTTCATCGCTAAATTTGACGTTAACTTTGTTTTTCTAAATACAAAATTCATCTTTTTTAATGCAAATTTGTATACACACATACATCACAGTAGAAGTCTGTAACCCATACGTGGCACGTCCCCGAGTGGCGGAGTAAGGAACACTCTGTAGATATACGAGGTATTTCACCTCGTATATCTACAAGGTAAAATAGCTCTCCAAGTCCAAACAGAATAGCGGAAGGAACCCTGTATTATAAATCAAATATGATGAGTCAATTTATGACAAACCGTACGGTGTAGGGGCTCGAACCGCCAGTATCGGCGTCTTTTGGAAGTGAGCAAGCGGACTCCCAGGCGTCGTTATCCGACGAATGCAGCGCTGCAGCAGTGGACAACTATTCTACTGTAGCATTTAAAGCTTCAAGTGAAGAAGCTAGAAGAAAGCTGTGGATACAGCTTCGTCACAAGCTTGATAAGTTTATAGCTTTTTTCAATCCTAAGCAACGTGCACAAAAAGAGATCTGTTATGACATAAAGTCTAACACGTCATAGGCCTCCTTTGGTCTAAAGATTCATCCACTGGAGTTTTATGCTTGATTCTGAAAAGTGGTACCCGACTGAGTCTCCCCTGAAGAACCCTACAAAGCTGGAGAAAAAGAAGAATGTATCGGCTATATTGCGACTTGAAGGTCTAAAAATTCCTGAGGTATACTCCACCCAAGTGCTATGCCGCTCGACGAAAGTGTGTCTGAAAATCGATGGGTTAAGGTTGTAAGCAGAAAATGCAAGACACACTCTGACGCGATTTTGGTGAAAGCAGAAGCTAGCTAGTCGTATGTGAACCTGAACAAATGTAGATTGATCCATATTTGAAAGCTGTCGGTGATTTCGTCAACAAGATTTGGAGGACAGATGCCGGTGACCTATTGCTCGAGCTTGAGATCTGCCAGGAATAAAACAAGAGTTCCGAAGCTTATCATCAGCTTTGTTTTAAAGCTTTGTTTCAGCCGGCTTAAACTCTGTGACCTGTGCTGGTTCAAGTATAGAGAAGAAGCTCACCCATTACGCAAAGAACCCCAGGCGTTTACTCTGTTCTTGATCAGTGAACACCAATCAAGTGTCTGGTAGTCGTAGATGACCGGTATTTTAAAAAGCAGTCCAGGTTGCTAATTGAAACAAGAAATTAGGATACTACAATCGAACCTCAACCATTATGAGGCAACTCAGGATCTACTGTTCCGGATTTGATTTGAGGTTTTCTTTTTGTTCCAAAAAAAGTAAACATCAATGCAGCTATACTGTGTTAGAAGTATAAAAATATTGATGATAAAAATTGATATTTTGTTGAAACCAAGAAAGCGATTTGAATCACGAGAGAATATAATATCCTCGAGACCTTACAGAAGCTGAAAGTCGGCTTTATGTGGATCAGGGAGGGCGAAATGTATATTTATTGTATATATGCCACTCCACGTAATCCAGTGGCGAAATTCAAGGCTCTTCTGGAACAATTAGTGGAGAGCATTAGAGATCGCAGAGCAGTCATTATTGCTGGTGATTTCAACGTCTGGGCAACAGAGTGTGACAGTAGAGAGACCAAACGGGTCTAGTTTAATTGTAGATTTCACATTTGTGAGTGAATCTATAATCCGACGTAATCTATCGAGGGAGGTGAACGATGCTTATACTCATAGCGACCATCAAGCCATCTTCATTGGATCGGGGAAGCCGCTAGTTTGCTTTAAAACATGCCTGAGAGTAGCTGCAAATGGAGTTTAAAAGAGTAAGATAAGGACTCTTTCTTCATCTTGATAGAGTACGCAGTGATAGATAAAGGCCTGCCAAACGATCAAGCAACCTTCCTTATGTCGCAAGTGACGTCAAAGCTATACTGAACTCCACGAAGAAGAAAGGTGTACTTTTAAGACCTTTGGAAAAGCTATTAAAGTGAGCAAGAGCCTGTGTTGGCAAGAGCTCTGCAAGACGGTTAATTCATGGGTTAGGCTGTACAAGTCCGTAATTATAAAACTAAAGAGTGCTAACCCTTCAATTACACCAAACAGAGCTACTATTCTGAAAAACATAGTAGCTGCACTTTTTCCAGAACATTTAGAAAGGGTCATGATAGCTCCACCGAGATGGAGAGATCCTGTTGATCAGCCTGAATGAGTTGCTTGTGGCTTCACGCAAGTCAAGGACAGAAAAGCCGTAAGACCAGACGGAGTTCTGAACGCAGTGCTTAAGACAGCACTCTTCTTCTTCTTACGAGTGTATAATAGCTGTCTTCATCAAGGTGTCACCCCACGCTGTTCAAAGAAACAACTGTTGGTACTGTTGCCTAAAAGTGATCTTCCAGTTCCTGATTCGTCCGCTACCGCTCTATCTGTCTGCTTGATACAGCGAGGAAAGTTTTGGATGCATCGTATGTAATCGACTACGGTATCAAATCAAGGAAGTATATGGCCTGTCTAAAAATTAATTCAAAGTACGCTCTACAATTGATGATATTGCTAAGGTCGTAAAAAATGGTGGAAAAGCGGTACCAAAAAGTACTGCGCTATAATCACATTGAATATGAGGAATGCCTTCAACTCAGCACTGTGGGGTTGCATGGAGGGAACGCCCTCCAACAACTTGATGTCCTTAAACACCTGATGGTTTTCATCCGTGACTAATTTACGGAAAAAATAGTAATCTATCAAAGGGACGACAATTCGAGAACATATAATGTCTCGGCTGGTGTTCCACAAGGTTCAGTTCTGGACCCTCTATTATGAAACATGATGTATGATGGTCTACTAAGACTAAGGCTATCTAATACCGTAAAACAGTTGTGTTTGCCGACAATTTAGCGGTAATCTTTGTGACTAAACACTTGCAGAACATAATATTACTCGCTCATGAGTCCGTTGATATTATCTGTCAATGGTTGAAGTCAGTGGGATCTATCTATAGCGGACCATAAGACAGGAGTAGTTTTATAGACGAGCAGGAAACAGCTTGAGATGATTACACTCACAGTTAAACAGCAAATAATCCAGTCAAGGACTGAAATGAAATGTTTAGGAGTATGAATTAATTCACTCCGCCTTAATGAAAGCGTTCAGTGAGGAAGCAGGCAAAGTCCAATCCAGGAATGTATTCAATAAGTGAAGACAATTCTTACTTTACATGTTTCTATATCTAGTCAACAAATATATATAAAATTTATGTTTTATTAGATTAAAATTATTCAGGTTTTGTATTACAGTTAATTTACAGTCCTAAAACTCATTTCTATATTTTAAGGTTTTCTTTATTTGAAGTTTCATTTTATGAAATAATAAACAGTAGAACTTCTTATAATTCTTATTTACATACATTCTTGTAACATAATAATTAGCGTTAATATAATATATAATATATATAATATATAATATATAATAGCGTTAATATAATAATTCTCGAATCATACGTCTTTTTGTACTAGGTCTAAAATTTTTAGTTTCTGATTTTATTAAATTATATCAGCTATTTTTTTAGGAATATTTCGTAATTAATCTGAAAACATTAAGTAGAAAGGTTAAAAAACATTATGCAAAATTAGTTCCTGATGCGCAATCTTTAAACTACAGTATATCTTCTAATTAAATTCTATTATTAATGAAAAACCACAAGAATACGATTATATAAAAATAAGAATACAATCTTATTTTTTATCGGACAAAAATTATTTTTACACAAATATGACACTACAGTGTCATCTTGAAATTGCGTAAAGTCTATCATTTTACTTATATTATTTCTTAGTAAGATATTAAAATAAATGATACTTATCTTATTTGTTATCTAACAAACATAAATTTTCCACAAATATGTTATTGCAGCGCCATCTGCAATAAACATGAATTCATTCATTTTACCCATATGTTCTAGCTTTAAGCCGTTTAAATATGTCTGATCATATTAAGCTTCTAAGAAACATTATTTTTGTAGAAATATTCAACTGCAGCGCCAACTTCATTTTGCATAAAATATTTTATACAATTCAAATGTTATAACTAAAAGCCATTAAGATACAACTGATTATATTAAGCATCCAAGGTCTATATTTTTTTTTATAAAAAAGCGACTGCAGCGCGATCTGCATCGATCTCATACGGTCTGAATAGCAATCATCCAGATATGACTGATGATATTGAATACCTGAGATACCTTATATTTATAAAAATATGCAATTGCAGCACCATCTATAATTTGCATCAAATGTATCATTTCACTTATCTCTGTTGATAATATGAAAAAAATTGATTATAGAAAAATATACCTATACATAACGAGAATATATTTTTCTTTAGAAAACTTTTTTTTTTATTTGCTACTTTACAGCATATGAACATTTGCTGAACACTCGTTCCTTACTTCATCTTTTTTAAGAAATAAAATGTAAACTATTGTGTTCAGTGACAATATTGATTTATTAGAAATAAGAAATTAGGGGTGGAAATTATATTTTATAGAAGTGAAAATTTTTACCTACTACATGAATTTTGTTAAATGTTTTCTTCACTCTGTAGTTTCCAAATCTTCCTTACATTTGTAACACGAAATAAATTTTAATTCAATGTGTGAATTTAAGTTTGATTTTTGTTTCCATATTTCTATATATTTTCTATTAATAAGTCACTAAAATATAACTATTCCCATTTGGTATCTATCTAACATGGTATTACATAAATATGCAACTGCAACGCCATCTGCAAATTGTCTTGAATATTTAGTTTGTTTTATACTTTCTAATTAAGAACCTAGAAAAACGAATGTTTTTATTTGGCATCTGATAAAAATTATTTTTGCATTAATCTGCGACTGCAGCGTCATCTGCAATCTGCTTTGAATAACTTTTACGTTCTTGAATGAATAACTCTACATTCTTAATTAGTAACCACAAAAATTTAATTATTCTCATCTAATATTGGATTTAACATCATAATCTAGCTTTATAAAAAAACTTTCTTCCAAAAGTATGCATGTCTTAAACAATATCTTGCACGCAGATGAATCAATTCTTATAAAAGATTCGTTTCTTTTGTCAACAATAATTCTATAAATCCGTTTAACCTTATTAGGATTCGTCGAAAAAGCATCAAGAGCATACCAATCCACAATTGGTTATCTATAAAATAATTTAATTCATTAAATCATATTCATATGTATCAATCAATATTCATATGTAAAAAGAAAACTTCAAAGGAACTTAATTGCGAAACCACACATTCATAATTTAAAATATAAAAAATTATTGTTAACATTGTTTTATATAATGGAAAATAGTCATACAATATTTTAATGTAACAATGTTTTGTAGTAATATTACCTATTGTTAGTCCGAACATCTATAGGTAAACGAGCCAGTGCTGAAAAAATAGATAAATTTATTATTTAAGTATGAAATTTCTTTTTAGTTCCCATTTAACCATATATGACTTGATATAGTCTCTTTTTTGAAATGATGCTAAGGATTTGTGTCCTGCTACTTGCCTCTGTCCAGATATTTTGTTTCGTCTCAGGTAGCACGTACCAATCGGACATTTCCTGTCATGACATACGGTCACCAGTCTTGTTTAATCCGCACGTGGCATGTCGTGCAAAGAATGTTTTTTTAATGTCTGGCTTGCCACGGTTATCCACACCCTACCACATGTACGACACAACCATAAATTTTTTTAAAGCCAATTTTGAATAGTTTCTTAGGCTTCTTGAGATGTGTAACTAATACACCAGTTCGGTACCTTAAGTACCCCCCAATCGTTAACAAGGACTTTCAACCACTCAACATGCCACTACCACAACTTACTATTAAAGACGCCTGATCCACAGTACGTGGATTACAGATATATCAGTAATTCTTTAAAAATTACGCTAATTTATCATTGAAAAATGATAGATTATGAATGAAAAAAGAAATAAAAAAACAATAAGAATCTAAAAAAAATCCAATCAATTAGTTTGATTATTTATCTTTAAATACAACAACTGAATTAATAAAATATAGAAAGTCGAAATACTAATTTTAAGAAATAATTTGTTGTTTCTATGAATACAATAATAACAAATTAATGAAGCTGGAATCGTCTGTGAAAATCTTGATATACACAGATTGATGCACAACTTAAGAAAATATAAACCTTTCAACAAGTATATTACGGTTTTATTCGACTTATAGACGAAGGGGTGTACTTATAAAATGCTAATATTAAGAAAAATTTTAAATATTTAGAAAATAAAGATTTCTCAACGTATATTTTTCCAGCTTTTCGTTTTTCAATCACTATTTTCCTCAAAAATGGCAAATGTTATTTTTCACGTTCAAATTTCCAGTAGCTAAAGAATGAACCTCCAGATATGCTTTGGATAACTAATGTCCGTGCTAGCGAATGCGTATAGAAAAATGTTGAGTTCAAAACAAACAAACATTCTTTGTGCTTAAACAAAGCAAAGAAGCAAGCCCAAAGTCACACGAAATACACATATTTACAATTTATCACAACAGATCATTATTTCATAATAAATGTAATAAACTTTCTAAATCAGAAGCAGTTTTTTAAAAAAGTAAACATAATAACATATTTATGAAATTCAATTTTTTAAATTATTTCAAAATTTAATATAAATATTAACATTTAATATAGCATGTAGTGTGGTAAAATAAATAATCGAGTAAACTATACTTTCTGTCATAATAGATACTATTATAATTGTTCTGATCACAACAAAAATATAACTGTCCGATAAATATCCAAGAGCTCTTGGTCGTCAAAAAACAGAAAAGTGTTCGATCGTGGCTCGTTCAATACTGACTCTATTTACCAATTTGCTAACAACTAAAGTATTCAAAACAAACATAGCATTGTTGTGCAGGGCCGTAACTGAGCTCTCAAGTTCTCCATCTCACATAGCATTTAATCATAAATGCTTTAAATTTACATTACATTAAATAAAAATGTAAATTAATAATTAGTTTATAGTTTACAATTGATGTTTAAAAGTAAAATATAAAAAACATTATAAACTTTATTTTTAACCTAATAAATAAATTAATTTATTACGTAAATGAAATAAAAACCTTACATGTAATTCTTTTGTTAAATAATAGTTGAATATTGTAAAAATATTCAATAAAACCTAAGAGAGATGATCCTATCATCACTACCGATTTCGTACAGAAAAATAGCAAAATGGTAAATGGTTTTGGCGCGCAAAAATCTATGTAGTTCCAAACATTATTCACGAGGGCGCCTTAGGACGGCCGAACTGACGAACTTGAATTTTCACCTGGCAGCAGAACTAACCGGTGACAGATAGATAAAATCATGAAATTCCAATTAATCTCTTTTGACACTCATTTCCGTCAAACATCAATTTTGTGATATTAAATTAATAAAAAAAATCAAGGTATTATATTGAATCACTAATAAAAAATAAAAATACAGCTCATTTTCATGTGAAATTTAACCTAAAATTATACGGACAAATGAAATTGGAATCATTTAATTAATAATAATGAACGTGTTATTTTGAAATTTAAGATTATGAAAACAGTTGAATAAATTTCAACTAAATAAAACACCACATAATGTACCACTTTTTATGTACATTTATTTTAAAAAATGGATGATTCCTCCGAAGATGCTGATTGTTGTGGAAGTGGTTGCAATCCTTGTATTTTGGACGTTCGCAAAAAAAAGACATATAGCGAAGACTTAACATCATCTTTGAATATTTTAGACCAATCAAATTATGTCAAATTTATTATTAATGATATTAATAAGATTGCTGAGGAATACTTGATATTCAAATTCATTTTAAAAGGTAATATATTTTCAAGTGTCACTAATATATTATATGATACATTTAAATTGATTAATAAATATATTATATACTTTATAGATGACTCTGAAAACGATAAAAGGGTTATTTTAAAAATTGGCCAATACATCATTTTGTGCGTTTCAAATGTATCCAGGTCTTTTACTCCTATTTTATGGAATAATACAAGTTTTACTATTTTAGTAAAAATTTATAACAATGGTCAAATGAGTCAGCTGTTAAAAAAACAACAAATAAATGATGAAGTCGAAGTAAGAGGGCCATATGGAGAATTTTTATACCGCCAAAATAGGTGATTAAATAAAATCAAACTTTATTTCTTGACATATGAACAATTAAATAATAATCAAATTTTGTAGCTACAAAAAAATAATTATGTTCTGTGTTGGATCTGGGATTGCAGCAATGTACTCCATAATAAATTCCATCATCTCTAATGAATCTGAAGATACGCAAATTCATTTATATGCCAGTTTTAGATATTTTGCATTGATACCATTTAAAGAAGAACTACGTCGATTGACTGATTATTGGAATTTTTCCTGCAGTATATTTTTAACTCAAGAAAGTTAGTATACAATTTTTCGTTAGCTTTGATTTATTCTTGAATAAATTTCATAAATAATCAAAGTTTCTGGGTTTTTCAGAACGCGAAAATGTCCTGAGTGGAATCAATTTAAAATATACAAGATTATGTACAGATTTAATAACACAGATTTTGGAAAATAATGCAATAAATACAACAATGATTCTAATATGTGGTACGAAAGAATTCAATCTAATGACAAAAGAAACTGCTCAAAAGTGCAATTTCACGAACTACCATATTTTTGAATAAACTTTTCGTCTTAATTTGCATAAAAGCATCAATTTCTGTGCATCAATTATTGATAGAGCAAGAAATACTTTCTTCGCAGTGAGGACATTTGCCATAAATATCTCCAAAAATAATTTTATTTGTCCCATCATATTGAAGCCACTGAAAAAATATTGTTAAACATTATTTTACGTAATCAATTTACATCAAACTACTTCATTCACATTTTAAAAATATACCTTTAATAAACAATACGAATGGAATACACGACAACATTTAACATTGGGGCAAACTTTATCTGGTTGAGAGCCCTCTTCAGATTCGAGAGAAAAGCATATGCAGCATTCATTATCATCGAAACAAGCATTAACAGTACTCTTTTCCACTTTCTGGAGACGAGGAAATTCTTCAATTTCAAATAAATCTAATAAATAATCGTAAACAGTAGTATCAGATTCCCAGTCCTAAAAATAACAAGATGAAACATTAACAAATAACTCTTGAATAAAAAGAAATAAAATATGCAATATAAATTGTTACATTCAAGCGTTCCATATGTTTTTGTTTGTATTTCTGAACAGAAACTTCGCTTCCCAAAAATTTGATATCCGGAGGAAACGTCGACGGATCCAGTGACACGGAAACTGATAGATAATCATTGTAATAAATCCTCCGATACAGATGATAAGGTTTCGGTGATTTGGGGTCAATGACATGGCAGTTTCTGCAAAACAAATAAAGCTTCAAATAAAAATCAGTTATTACTTTTCTATCCTACCTAATAATTATTATAAACACAAGATTTATTTAGTTCCTACAAATAGCACATTTCATTTATACGCAATATAAATTATTAAATTCGTCACATATTCTTACGAGTCAATTTCCTCCAGCTGTCTCCACACTTCAGTCATCTCCTCGATATTTTCTAACAACAAATTGATAATCGATTTCAAAGATAGTTGTCGTTTCTTTAAATCGAGTTTCATTAAATCCTGCAAGTCTGAAGAAACGATTTCCCAGCCTAGATTTTTCCATCTCAGCGTGAGTGAAATCTGCTTGGTTATGAGAGTTATTTCTTCCAAACTTTTCGTCGAGTAAATATAAAGTTGCTGAAATCCACTCGTTCTTTTTTACACCAATCAAAAATCGATATTTCAAACGTGATCAAATATTACCTGCGGCTGGGACAAAACTTCTGCGAGCTGTTCGATCATATTCTGTTTGTATCCATTTGATAGAAATCTGCGATTGAATGGATACAACGAAACCTTAAAAATTATCCACAAATCAATTTCTCTACTTTGTATCATTTCATTTGAAAAATATATTTCAAACACTTACGAAAATCGATTCTATTTGCTGCAACAGTATAAAAACCGATGAAGATCTCTTTATTGCGTCTTCTATCTTCGTCTTAAACTTGGACGAGATCAAGACTGCAATTTCCGAACCGAAATTTATTTCTAGGCCAGTCATTTCGGGATAATTCGGAACAATCAATTTCATTTTAATGTGCTCTTTTACACTTGGATTGAGTGGATTTTTGATCGACATATAACCGCTCCAAGTTTGAACTGGATTTGGAAAATAAATTAACTCCGGATGATAATGAAAAATGTTATTCATTTCATCCATTTTAAGCTCGATGTAAAATTAAAATCTTCGATTGTTATCAAATATTCAACAATGCAATTCTTCGTGTGTTAATAAACAAGTTTAAACGAATAAAAATGACTTTTCTATTTTACATGAAATTAAAACCAGCAACTATTTTTTCTTCAGTAAATCTAGAACTATCAACAGAGTTGTAAAAATAAAATGTAGATAATTCAGTGTAACTCAATTGTTAAAAAATACTGTTTTAAAAAACGTACTTCTAAACTTCTAAACAATGCACGTCAACGCGCTAGCGATTGCAGCGCCATAAAAGCATCAGTCGGCCGGTCGTTGAACTTTCTATTCAAATCATAAATGTAACATTTGTGAAAAAAATTGGAATTTGATAATGAAAATATGTTAAAAAGGAAGATATATAATACAGAGAGCAAAAGAGACAGATATAATTTTCTTCTTTATACTGTATTTTAGCTCTTATTTGTTCTTTTCATTTTGGCTGCATGTTCAGTAGTTGTATCTTACACCAACAGATGGCGCGCAATAGGTTCCGACGTTTGACAATCAGAAGGCTCGAAGCAGCGAGCTCTTATTTGCCGATATTCACTACAGCTCCGGCTACAAATGTCACACTGTAGTACAGTTACGAATTTTAAACAATAAAAGCAAAAATTTAATAATACAACAATGAGTATAGTGACGTGCGTTGCTCCTGTAAATATCGCAGTCGTAAAATATTGTAAGTATTTCTGACAGTAATTTGAACATTTCTTTCGAGTAGAATTGAAAAGTAATTTATAAATATAACCGTTACATGACACAATTCTCGACGTCATGTAATACATTTTTATGTAAAATATGACGGCTGAATAAATTGAGTTTATTTTGGAATGGTTTTATCAATATTTCCTCGAAAATAATAAGTAAATTATTTTCTACGAGCCAAATACTCTGATATTCATGTTTACCGGTGAATAATTATTTATAGCAAGTTCTCGTTTGCTTCGAAATATGAAATTGTTAATCGACAATTTCGATTATTATTTGAACTATTTATTTTGTGAAATGTAAGTTATTTCTATCTCTTGCTTTCGCAGGGGGGAAACGAGATAAAAAACTTATTCTACCTCTTAATGATTCAATTAGTGCAACGTTGGATACCGAGCAGGTGTGTATTTGAAAAATTGCATTTTCTAAATGAACAGTATCGTTTTTGCTACTTCATTTCTTTGTATAAAATATGTTTTTTTAATTACAGTTATGTGCGACGACAACCATAATGGCAAGTGCGGAATTTAAAGAAAATAAAATGTGGCTGAATGGAAAGTAAGAATTCAGCTGTAGAATTCAACAGAATTGTTTTCTCTTCGAAATGAAATAATTAAACAAATTAAAAATTATTGAAATGAATTCAAAATTGTTATAATGTAAAACAATTGTTTACAAGTACTGATTACAAATTGTTCACTTCATTTTCATATAATTTTGACAAATCTGCTTTTATACTTGACATTATATTTATAATTTGATATTTTTAGAGAAGAAAGTATCGATAACGAGCGCATACAAAATTGTATAATGGAAAGTAAGTACAATACAAAAATAAGACAAAAAATATACAACAAATTTTTTTAAAACATGAATTTACATTTTTTTATTTCAAACTTGAAATTATTTTCTCAGTTAAAAGAAGGAGCCAAGTTTCGAACGAAATGAAAACGTGGAAATTGCATATATGCTCGAAAAACAATTTTCCTACCGCAGCAGGTTTAGCGTCAAGTGCAGCTGGTTATGCATGTTTAGCATCAGCTTTAGCGAAATTATACAAAATAGAGGTACAAAGTTGGAAATTATAATTTCGTATTGGCTTTGATTTTTTTTTAAATAATCATGGATTAATTTAATTTGTACATAATCAAATTAATCAAATGTTAAAATAACATTACAAGACACAAATAAGCTTGATTTGAAAAAAAATCGAATTTCCTAAAGGGCGATATAAGTGATATAGCAAGAGTTGGATCTGGATCTGCATGTCGCAGCGTTTATGGAGGATTTGTAAGGTGGTACAAAGGTGAAAATCTTCAAGGCCATGACAGTATTTCCAAACAAATTATTGCTTCGAACTATTGGCCGGAAATGAGAATATTGATACTAGTTGTAAGTCACAAAGAATAAAACACAATTATTTGAATTTGGTCAATTTGCTTATTTTCATTTGGTAACAATTTTATTATTTTATTGCAGGTAAATGATGCAAAGAAAAATATATCCAGTTCTGTTGCGATGGAAAGAAGTGTTTCTACCTCTGAATTTTTAAAGTACAGAGTTTCGAGTATTTTACCGCAAAGAGTGAAGGAAATGGAAAATGCTATCAAGGGGAAGAATTTTCAAAAATTCGCCGAATTGACTATGAAAGATTCGAATCAGTTTCATGCCGTTTGTCTGGATACGTATCCACCATGTGTTTATTTAAATGATGTCTCTCACTCAATCATCAAATTTGTGCATGAATACAATAAAATAAGCAACGAAATATCGGTAAAACAACAGCAGTTTTCATATTTATATACTAATAATTAATGCGTTTTGAATTAGATTTTAATTGCAACGAAAATTAATGAGTTAATACTAAACTGATGATTTTCTGTTTCAGGTTGCTTATACTTTCGATGCAGGTCCAAACGCAACTTTATTTTTGTTAGAAAAGGATGTGCCAGAATTTTTGGCAGCCTTAGATTATTATTTTCCAATCGCGACAAACGTTGGTATCGAATACAAAAAAGGCATCGCAGTGCAATCGATGAAAATTGCTCAAGTAAAATTTTGTTTCGTTTGTTTATTTATACGATTTTGATATATATTAAAATGCGTGTTGTACAAAACAAAAATTAATGTATTGAATTGTTATTGAATAGATATTTTATGTTATTAATGTGAATATATGGTTTTAGGATGTTTTGGACAAGTTTCATTTCGATCGGCAAAGAGAAGGACTGTTAAAATACATTATTCAAACGCGAGTAGGAGACGGTCCGAAGTTTTTGACAAATATTGAAGATCATCTTTTAGACGAAAGTGGATGTCCTAAAAATTAAAATGACTGAGTTATTTTACGGAGATTTAAACAAAATACTTGGGAGAAACTATGAACAGATTTATTGTTTTTTTATTAGATATTTATAAGTTAAATTATAAACTGTTGAAAATATTTCTAAACTTTTAATCTTTCCTGAAGAAAGGTTCATAGTTTTTTTCTTATAATTGGCTCTTGTTATCATTCCGTTTTGAAATTGAAAAATTATATTATTTTTAGAAAGAGTGTGCTATGTTATATAATCTCGGTCTGGTTTTATAAATAGTTATTCATTTTTTAAATCATTTTAAAAGTGTTTTATGTTTTTAGTACTGAGAAACTTGAGAACTTGACAAATTTTACTACATTTATACCAATGAAGTTTTATACAATCAAATCCATGAAAATATATCAAAAAATAATACAGTTAATTGCATTCAATGCAATAAATAATATAATAAACGTAACATTTAAATGAGGATCAAATTACACAAAGCAAAGTAATTCTTTTGACGTGCATGGAAGCATAGTTTTTTAACGCAACGGACGATTGTTATAAAAACGTTTTGAAAGAGCTATAGAAAAATTAGATAATTAAGAACAAAACATGGACCGACATCCGCAATGAACTTAAGTATCACTCACAGTCAAAACATCCTGTTGGATGTATTATTCGTTTCATATGTTCACTACTCTTGTCGACGCATACGCAGCTACTATTTATCTGTTATAGCTCATATTAATTTAAGCGGATTGATCAAAGAAAGATCTGAGAAGACAACTGCGCAGCTGTTTTGCAGCTATCACATTTTCCGATTGTATTTCTTTTTCACTTTTTGCCTTAAAGCTTACAAAGTCCGCCAATTAGAGCCTCAGGGCGGCTTTAAATACATACATACATACATATATATATTTTTCTTTCATCTGAATGAATATATTTTCTTTTTCATCTCCTATTTTCCTTCTCTTCCTTATTATATCTTATTTCGAGATGTTTTATTAAATACTCATGGAACATAATTTCACATAGCCTTGATTATTTTATTGCCTTAACCTTTTATCTATTCGTGAGAGATATTGTTTATCTTTACGACATACGTTGATAAAGTACTCTTTAAGGTACTTTATAAAGCGAACAAATCAGAGTATGAGTTGATAAAAAGTAATATTCTAGAGATAATATGCTGAATAAAAAATATTTTTCCAAATAATATTTAATATAATTATTAAAATAAATTAAATTAAAATAAATAAATAAGTCAAACAAAATGTTTGACTTAAAACAAGAGCTACAGTAGATCAGAAGAGTAAAAATCACAAAGAAACTTTTATTTTCTCCATTAATTGTCGTCAACATGAATTCTTATCAATATTTTTGATCGGATAAACTGACCATTTGACAAATTTGAAACACGCATAATTAGCTATAATGTGCCCTCTAACCATAACTTATCTCTAGTGGTACTATTATTGATATTATCAACAATTTTGTTCCAAAGTTGTTGCTTGTTTGATAAAATATTAAATCTTGAAGACTGAATAGTTTCGTTATTTGGCATAGTAGATATGCAACTTATTTCATTTTCAAAACAGTTTTGTTAAGTTCCACAATTGGAATAAAATTGCATTTTTAAATTTGAGTTCATTATTTGGAAGCGAGTGTTTCATAATCTTTTGAAAATTCTTTCAAAAACAAAACTTTTGTTACTGCAAAAATTAAAAAGTATTTATAAATATACATATTAAGTAAATATATAAATTGTCTTTTTATCGAAGACAATCTATAATACTTCTAAATAATCGTAAAACGTCATTTTATCATTTTTGTTCTATATCGGTAAGATTGTAAAATTTATAGAAGAATTTTATGAGAATAAATTTGGAAATAACTTATGAAATGTAACTTATATAATTCGAATACTTTTTCTGCCAATTTCACTAAGTGTCTGTTCATTCAAAAATAATTTTGAAATATTGAATGTCAAGCCAATAATGAAGAATTTTGTGTCTTTGCCGTTTAATAATTCAAAATTTATAAATAAAGCTTTTATTTAAAAATTACATTACTTTAATTTTTTCAACGTTATTCAAAATTTCAACCGAAACCCTTTAGAATTTACGAATTTGTTATAAGTTCAAAATTTTTTTTCAATATGAACTGAATGTTTATACTGAAATGATAAAACTTAATGTTGGTGAATTGACTTGTTTTTACTTTTGGTGATTTTTCTGGAATTAAAAGATTTCTGATGTTTTTGGGTTTTTCATATGCAAAGTTGCAATTAGTATTTAAACTGATTTCTATTAATAAATAATGTATGGCGTGCTCTTTATTGACAGAAATGATGCGCGCGACGCATCAATCGCAATTCTCGCGCGCACATTGTTTCAGCGTAATGATCAAGCCACGTAACTGAGGAATTCCCTTTGTTAACTCGTAAAAACAAACACGAAATAACCGAAATAAGACAGATCGTTTTTCAGTTTGGCGCCGTAATTTTCTAAATTGTAAATGTGGAATTTTACCATTTGTTATTTTTTATTATGAAAATCAAGAATAAATTAAATGTAAATGTAATTATAAATTGAAATTCATTTTGTAACGAGCGTAGCGGACTAAATAAAGTGATTGAAATAAACAATATCAGGTCACAATAATAATTAAAATCAAATTCTCAAAGTAACGTAATGTTATTGGTGTTTCAATATCCCACATTACTTTCGTTTAATGTTATTTCGTAAAACAGGTTCTCGTTCATCTTGGAACGGATGGTCAATTAATAAATTAACGGAAATAATATTTTAAATAAAAGTTACTTTAGTTTTTATTATTTTTGAAGTTTTATGATTAATTGTTTACAGTGCAACCTAAAGACCGTTACTTTAATATCAGTATTCTAATGTAGAATATGAAATTTGAATAAATCAGTTTTTTTTAAGTAAAAATAATTATAAAGTTTATTATTAACAAGAAATTTTATTTGAACTAAAAAGAAAGAGATAGAGAAAGAGAGAAAACTCTTGCTCTTTTATGTTTTTTAGGTTCGCTAAAAATATAGCCTTGACGATAACCAAACTACTTGGAATTATGTTACTTCAATTTGACTTTTGATCAGTATATGATTTTGTGAATAAGTGAATGTATTTGTAATCGTTTCATGGTTTCATAACTTAAAATTGGTTGGTGTTATTAATTAGTGTACCTGCGCCATTTTGTTTTACACAAAACCTGATATAGCTTTTGCGGTTCAATTGTTTCTAGTCCCAGACCTCTAATTATTTGATTTAATTAAATTGACAAAAATGAAATCAAAGTTCGAAAAAGTCTGAAAATAACAACAAAATGAACAAATAATACAGAAAAAGTTTTGAAATGAAGTAAAATGAAAATTTTCGGCATTCTTAATAAAAAAAATGATTTATTGTATTATAATTATTAATCAATAACATTGATGAACGAGTTAACATATCTTTTTAATATAGATGAAATTTCGTTTCTTGTTTTTTCATAACTCTTTTTAAAAATTTTACGGGAAACGGAAGAAATTTTAAATTTCAAGTTTCTTTGCTTTTATAATGAAGTAGTATAGCTAATTGTAATTTAAACAAAATTTAATGAATTTGAATTCTTTAAATAACATTTATATCAAAATCATAATTCACTTTAACTTTTTGTAGTGTATTTATACATAATAAATAAAAAAAAAATTGAATACTAAATTGCAACATTAATTTTTGTTGAAATAATCGGCGCGCATTTAAAGACATTTCAGATTTTAACCGGCTCAATCAAATCGACGTCGTTAACGGAAAATTTTTAATAATTCGACGCAGTAAAGGGACTTGTACTTAACTTTGGTTAAACGGATATTGCATATCAAAAAATTAAAGCAAAAAATACAACTGCCTAAAATATTATTAAAAAAAGTAACACCTCTTTTAAGTTTATTTTTGACTAAAAATGCTAAAATAAAAAATGACAATTTTCAAATGTACAATTTTATCGTTGATTCGTAAAATTTTAAAACCATTTGCCAAAAATGTTACATTTTATTTGAAGAAGTTATGAACTATTGCTTGAGTATGTGTGTTTGCATAGCAGATTGATTGTTTGAACGATTAGTATGATATACGCATGAATTTACTCTTAATTGAAAGAAAAACAAATACAGATTATACATAATTTTTTTCAATATTTATTACTGTATGAAGTTTTGAGATAATTCAATTTAAATATACAAAATTTTTTATTTGAATGCATTGGTTAGAGTAGTGCCAACTACATGGCTCAATGTTTATTTGAAAAAAGCATTAAAGTGTGTTTGCGTTGTCGGTGCTACTCTAACCAATGCATTCAAATATAAAAACCTAAATATTTCAATTAATTAGATAACCCCGAAAATTCATTTTATAATAAATATTGCAAAATTAATGTAAAACCTTAAATTGATCATCTTTTAACTGAGAATAAATTCATATTCTTTTATAACTGTCGTTTAAATTATCAGTTTTTTCTAAGTCGCCAGTAAGCGCATTGTTGCTAAGCAGAGGTTACGCTTCGCGAAATGTGCGTTTCAACAATATGGTCCAGAGATTCATTGTTTTAAAATGTTTTTGTTTTATAATTCAATTCTAATAAAATAATTAACGTTCATCAATATTTCGATTATTATTTATATTTAATATTTATATATTATATTTATTAGGTTTTTTAAGAATTATTAGTTATACAAGAAATGAGACGCAAACAATACGTTTCAAATAAGTCATTTCATTCGCTAGGTTTTAATTTCATTTATTTTAATAATAATCAGTTCTATTAATTATTATTACGAGATTATTCAAAATATTAAAAAAATTCACTATTATGCAATAAAAGTAATATTGCTATAAAATAATATTTTACATATAAAATGATTTGTCAGGATTCTTATAAAATGATTTAATTGTTAGACAAATACTTCTCAAACATTGGCGCGCATTTTCGGATTTCTTTGTTTATCAATAAAAATGTCACTCGGTTATCTTTATCCATCGGTCGAAAAGATTATGGCGCGACAAACTATTTAAAAACTGCTTATAATTTAATATAAAATTGTTGGTAAATATTCTTCAGATCTTATAGAAAACTATTTTAATAGATATTTGTTGAGATTAAACTTTTTTTTTTAATAGTTCTCTTGCTTGAATATTGAAGATTTTATGAAAAATATATGCCGAGAAATATTTGTTTCACAATAAAATCATTTTATAAAAACAAATTTATAACTATACTTTTTTTGAAACTTCGTATTTAAAAAAAAAAAAAAAATAATTTATGTAATCGTTGAATATATGGTAATAATTAATAATCAACACATTAATACATGGTAATTGTACAATTGAAGTTAAGTTTGAAATAAAAGAATAATAATAAAGCAAATATATGTGGTTCATTGTTCATGTATGTTTTGTGAAACATCGTCGGCTATTTATAATTGCAACTTTTTAGCTGCAATGATTTAAGTTAGAAATATTTATCTGTCTAAAAATGTGTTATAGAACAATTATCATATCCTAAATGTCTTTTTGAAATAAAATTTCATT
>JABFQD010000653.1:0-23566 GCA_022817045.1 Psix sp. ZL-2020 | reverse complement strand
GACACTTTCATCCTTTGAATTTTTCCTCCAAGTTCATTAATGAATAGTCACAAAAATGAAGACCAACTTTTTAGGTAGCTCTGAAATTAGAAGAAATGAAAAGTTAACAATGAACAAAAGTTGGAATGACCTGAATCTTTTGGAAGAAAATATACGATTCTTTAGCGTGCCATCTTCATCATTTCCGAAAAAACTTTCTTCTTTGTCGTACTAACTTTTCTTTTTATTACAAGAATAAGTTTCTTCGATAAAAAAGTCAGTTGCATAAACATAAAATAGATTTGGTTTCGAAATATATTTTACCGGTTCATAATTTTTTGAATTTTCATCGACATCATTCAAAATACGCGATCTCATCGACAATTTCCCACATCATTTTATACGTCATAATGACTATACATAACGTAACAATTACTTTTGGCAAAGTAACAAGTTATCCGTGACTTTTACAAGACACTTTTAACTCTGGATGAAATGTGCTCGTGTGCGCGAAGGCAATTGTATCGCAGTTTGCTACTTCGGGGTAGTTTTTAGAGGACTTTAAAGACGATGACAAGGGATGCCAGTTGATGAAGAAGGACGAAAAAAACCGCTTGCGCGAGTGAGACGCCGACGCTCAGAGGATTTCGCTCGATATGCATTGTCTGCTCTATCTCCCTTATCCCCCCGCCCTTAAGTCCCTCCCCCATCTTTCCCCATTGCCTCCTCCCGCTCTTAGCTTTTTTAACTGCTGCTCTTCTTCACCCTTTTCATCTCTCTTGAGTCTTGACAGATGTGATTCTCTCTTACTTTGTCCACATTTTTTTCTTGCATTCTCTTAAGCCTTTACTATCCCAATAACATTAAACAAAGGGATGTTCGGACTACAAACAAAGATGTTCGGTCTAAGAAAAACCACCATTCACGAGTGCGCGATTATGATGTGATAGTGGATTTTTTGACAAAAGTTCGCATGAACAAAGCGAGATTTTTGTTGTTATTCAAACAAAAAAGAGATCAAGGTTGTGTGTTTTAAATTTGAGCTTAGCGATGAATTTTTATAGATGTAAATTTGTGAGATGAAACTCTTTAAAAACGCTAACCCAGCGGAAAATAATTCACGCGTTCATTCGCCTCAATGAAACATAATCTCTTTATCTTCGCTGATAATATGACTCTGCGTTTGCATTTCACTCCTCTTCTCTTCGTTATTCCTCCTTGGCGAAGTTATGAGATATGAAACGTTAAAAGTGGAATTTGTCTAATGTTTTATGGTAATTGGGGAGAAACATCTCGGAAGAGATTGCGCCAATACGTAAAACATCCGAATGATGAGGGGATCAAAAATAGTGAAAATTCAAGCTGAAACAGGTGGAAGAATCCAATACCCAAAGGAATTGTCTAAGGATCGGTCGGTCCTGATAACGATGTTTAGTTCTTCTTCCTCGGTCCCTGGAGACAGTTTGCGATATCTGATCACTTAAATCCATTTTCTATGGATTTTTTAAAGGAATCAGTTTTCCTTGATAAAAAAGGTTATTGAATTCTGATTGTCTCCAAGAACTCATTCAATTTGCAACGAATTTCAAAGAGATTTAACATATTTCTGGTAAGACAAATTTGTTCTTGAAATCAAGTTAACTATATTGCCGTACATCATATTTGATATTCACAAAGAAACGTCACCGCCAACCCGATTACTAACTTACGTATCAGGGTGCGATTCGAACTTACCGGGAAGGTCTCTTCTGCTTAAGACAGAAACTTATTAAGATATGAACTCCTGCTGCCCGAAACAAACTTGGCTTGCCAAAATAAGATTTTGACTCCCTGACAGGCGTCCGTTTTCCTGATATATCAATTAACCTCTCATTGAGTCATTTTTCCCAGGATCGAATTCTTTTGTTATCAATGCCATTCTATTGAGTGCTAAAAATACGTAAAACTGAATAAAGCTTCCACACAAATAGATTGTTCTGAATGACTGCTAATTACGTTTCCCTGCATAAAAGTTTCTAATAAGATTGTTCTCCGACTCCCCTATAGATTATTTTCATTTTACGAGCTGTTCTTCATCAGCTGCTTTACGAAAACACTTAACGCCCTTCAATTGCGCGTAATTATGATTATTAGGTTACGCCATTTCCGTTTTCAGGACACGTGTAGCGTGTCGCTCGGGTACTTCAAAGTCAAATCGAATTCCAGTACGTCGCCTACGGGCTTTCTCAAAATTTCATATTTCAACCCTCGATGCGTCGAGGAAAAGAGGGATCGCGATCAGCGCGAAGGTGTGTTTTGCTCGAACGAAAAGCCGCCACTCTGAGGGCTGTTGAAGAGGAGGGTTCTCGGACAAAAAGAAAAGAGGTTCGGCTGCGCGCGCACATGTCTTCAGCTCTCGAACCTTATCGCCGTTGGAACAAAAGATCTTGACGAATACTCATCGTCTGGATGAGAGACCTTATACTTTTTTGCCAACCTACATGTAGAATTCCCTCTTTTTGCGTCGCACTTTTTCAACGAATTCAAGAAACCTGGCCGTTTTATTTTATGACTTTTTCACCGGATATATAAATACGTCGCGAAAAATTTCTACTACGATATAAACGTCATCATCCCTTTACGCAACATCAATAGTAAATTTTGGTGCAAAGTTATATCGACGGTGCGCGTATCAAAATCCAAAGATGGCTACGTCGTAAAAAGGTATCGAGCGAACTGTCTGCCAATCAGGCAATTTTTCGATACATTTTCTTGCCGACGGTATAAAACGGTAACGTTACATTTTACAGACTAACGGCTTTTTTCGCGTTCTCGAATAAAAGCATAACTGGAACCTAGATATTGAAATCGTATGATCGGAAGAAGACTCCTATAATCATTTTACGAGAAATGTTTGGTAGCAATATCAAATAACAGTTTTGAGAAATTTTAAAAGATAAAGTTTTTGCATTTTTTACCCCAACTATAACATTAAACGTTTGCTACAATCAACTGTCATGAATTTTGATTATATATAGATATACGTTACATTTAACTTATATTGGAATATTGATTATATTTGATCAAAGTTCATAATCGCATTTTAGTAGTTTTCTGTTTTATTAATAGAGCAACTTTAATTCAATGTCTCTCTAATGTGGTTTACTTATGTTAGTTTGGTTAAACTTTTTGTTTATGTTTAAACGTTTTATGGAACGAAAACAAAAACATTTAGATCGACATAAAAGACTTCACTTTACGGCGTTTTGATAGCAAGAGAAAAAAGAGAAAGACCACTATGTCTACAATATAATTCAAAAAAACAATGTTTACATAGGATACACAGTTTTGTTTGCACCTTTCGTGCGATAGGTCATAAAATATGCTTAATCTTCCGTAAAGTTGCTCCATCATAAAAGCATAAAAAACCAACCATTGGATTCAACCATATCAAACTACGATGCGAAGAAAAAAGTTTCGAAAGTTTCGTACAATCTTTTTTGCTAATCGAAAATCATTTGCTTGTTTCAGGTAAGCTCGAGACTCTTTGATTGGACAAAATGGTTTTCAGTGCTTGTGAGTAACTAACATTTTTGTTCGTACTATTGTTCTGAAGTAAAAGCTCGAAAAATTTGCATTTTTTAATTGATGTTTTTTTAAACATTTTTCCATTACAACAAATAGTCATTCTCGCGAAATGTCAAATGTTGAAGGTTGTTATTTGTTTGTTATGTAAATGTAATTAAATTTGACGCCATCTATGATTCGAGTGAATTTCATCTCCATGAATCACGTCTCTTTATGAATAACTGTTGATGCGTCGTAGGCATACTATCGATTCACAAAAATAATGCTACGTGTCTGATTGATTTCGCCGCGCGCGATCCTTTCTCTCCGTTTACGGTGACGATCTCGAACTTATTTAGATAAGCGAATCTAAATAAGCATTACCACATATTGATGAAATATTCCATTTTGGTATTTATTACGAGTTCGCTCGATTTAACACCTGTCAAATTATAAACGCGTCATTTTCTTATCCGATTTGTCACATCACGTCAAAGCTTCGTATAAAATCTAATAGTAGTTTCAAAACCGATACAAACCAACCGTGAATTCTTATGTGTAACCTGTCATTTTCAATTTTGTTCATTAAAATCCTTTCAAAAATGAAAAACTTCCTGCAAAAATTGAACTTTTTATAATGGCTTCATATGTGTCATATTTATTCTATTTATGATAATGAAAATAAATATTCATATATTTCATTTGGAGCAATATATATAAATCTACACTTGGTTTATTTTGTAAATAAATGAAACAAAAATTGACAAATTCTCTTTCGTTTTACGATACTATTTTCGCAATTATAATTTGACAATAAAAATAAATATCTTCCAAAATGTTTTCTTTTCATAGTCTATTTTTGTGGATTCCTTGGTAGGAAGAAACTTTTTATCGTTACGATGTTTTGGGCGATGGGCATACATTCAAAAGGAAACGGGAACAACGCGCGTTCGACCTTCCTCAATAATGAAAATAAATTATGCCGATATCGAACACGTCGACTTGCAAAATCTCGCATTCTGCATTAAGTTTTATCCAGTGAATAAAACTAGACTCGACTATTTCCAAGTCTGTCTTTCGCAGCGCTCTGTCAGCATTTCTGAGAAGGTCTTTATTTAATGATGTGTAAATGCTTTTCCAAATAGAAACAGGCCACTTTTTGTAATTGAAAATAAACTCCAGCAAAATTTCCAAAAGTCTCTCAACCTGTGTCTAAGAAGTAAATTTAAAATTTAAATTTATGCCAGTTGATTAGCAAATAAAATAATTATTCTTAATTGGTATGAATATTCTTCAACGTTGTAAATGTACAGTTAAATTTAGTGTTGTGTGTAAATAAATTTCATGTCTACTCAAATGCAGTGGTAAATGTCTTGTATACTATTCTACATTTTATGACTTACATTGGCATAAATATAGTGTAGAAAAAACACAATGGCAAACAATTTGGCTAGAGTTTCGCGAAATATGACACAACACTGTAACATTACTTCGGACTTTGACGCAATCCTCGACAATTTGGCGAAAGTCCAGAAATCGCTCAACGGTGTAGTTTATTGATTGCGGACTCAACACACCTAACTTTGGAAAAAATCCTACACTGAGATTTGAACATGGGTCTCAAAAGTTTGACAGGTAGAATGTTCAGCAACGGGAGGAACTTTGGTGAAATATTGTTTGAATTTGTCAACTTTATTAACCATTCATCATAAAGTTCAGTTAAAGAAAAATCAATTATTATGACGATATTTGAACGTTTTAATGTAGAAAAAATAAAATATGCTTAATGACTGCAAAGAATGAATTATATTTTTCATTACAAGAACATTTAGTTTGTTTAAAGCGAATTTTATTTAATTTTCTTAAAACTTGCATTAATTTATCAGTGTTAAAACTATTTCATCATACAAATTGTATTTATACTACGATAAAGAGTAAAAAGTGTTTTCTTGTCTTGGAATGAGTACATTTGATCATTTATTTATTATTTAAGAGGTAACAAATCGTGCGTTTCATTAGAAACTATTATTTCAAAGTTGTATTTTTAGTATTATTCTCCTGATATGAATCATAAATCATCAACAAATAACAGATATGAAGATATTGTTTGACATTTGTTTATCATAAATCTTTACTAATAATTTTTACAAATTAAATGTAAATTTCAGAATTT
The DNA here is from genome assembly GCA_022817045.1 of Psix sp. ZL-2020. NCBI lineage: Eukaryota > Metazoa > Arthropoda > Insecta > Hymenoptera > Scelionidae > Psix > Psix sp. ZL-2020. The sequence continues at coordinate 17,868 of JABFQD010000653.1, read as the reverse complement.
CTGTTTTTTTTCTTCATACACATATATGTATAGATAAAAATAAACAATTATATTTTCATATTCTCATACATATATTTTAACTGAATACAACTTATAAAACATTTTTTTACATTTTTTATTGCGTAATGAATGTGATCATTTTATCTATAATCATGAATCATTACATTTTCAATAATCTTGATATTATTTTAAACATTCATTTGATTCAGAACAAATTAAAACAATATTAACCATAACGTTTAACATAAACGAAATTTTCACCTTTCATTTATATCTTCATTTATTTTTCTCATTAAAATTGTTCAATACATTACTTTAAATAATAAATTACACATATTACCAGAATGTATTTTATATTATTAAATAGCATCTCACATTGTCTATTCATTAATTCACCAATAACAGATTGTATTGATATTTTGATATTTGCCGGTGGATAATGTTTGTCTAAATTCAGTTCTGTGGGTTGGAACATCGGAAGAGTAAGATGACATTATATTATGCGGTGACTCGTACGCAAAGAAGTCAAAGTTGGAGCGTAAGGCACGTCCGGTTGGGTCGCCCGCAGTGGGGCCCGGGCGTGCGGCCGCAGCAAGAGCGACCCACGCGATTTATACAAGCCGGCTAGCGCGAACTCGTTCACCCACCTTCGGCCTCGGCCCGTTCCCGCTCCCAACCCGGACGTCCCGCGGTGCCGCGGCGACAGGCTACTGCCTCCACCAGCGCTCACATATTAAAAACCCCGCACTCGCGACTTTACCCGATCATGCCATTTTACACACACTCAGTTTTTATTCAACTTGCGATCACGAATTTTGTCCGTCCACGTTCTAGTCGTCGGTGTGCGCGAAGGCCAAAACCATTCCTATGCTCAACATTTCTAAGGCCACTTCGTGCCACGATTTCCAAATTGGATCACCATTTCGATGTTACTTTGTACTTTGAGTTGGACATTGACAACCTCAGGATATTTACTGTGATCATTTTGTGATGCCAAAGGTGTTTTGAGTAGTGTTTGAAATAAAATCGTACAACTCATTTTGCGAATATCAGAAATTGAATTTTAAATCGGTGGATGGAAATTTCGAGTGAGACAAATTTGAAGTCTTTTGGACAAATGGTTAGCAGAAAATAAGAATGAATTTAGATTTATCTAGCGAAGGACTTGGAAAAACGTTCTAGACTGTATTTATAGTTCAATAAAATCCGATTTTATTTAGCCTGACTCAGCGCAGATAAATAGCCATCAATGGAAACAGTGTCTAGTTTGACTGGTTGAAAAATGTAATCTCGCCAAATAGGCCGCGATCCATCATATTCGTAGCTCATCTTCAGAGCTAATCGTGCGAACAAAGAAATGACTCGCGAATCTCGTAGGAGTGTATTTGCATATCGCATCACGTAGACCTAATATGGCGAAGTGACAGCGGCGCATCGGCTACGTTATCGATCGTGATCTGTGTTACAAGTGGCGCGCTTTGCTCATTTCCTTTTCACTGATATGAAACTGGCGTCGGATAAGGGATATAAGAGGCTGCCTCGCCCGAATCCGAAGCTTATCGGCTGTGTTCGAATTTCTTCGGGCGAAGCATTCTTAGCGCCATCAATACGTACATGTATATCCCAACGACGACTTCCTCCGCACTCGGAGAGAAATTTTGTTCGATTCATTATCGACACTCGAGGCCTAATTTTGTTGGATGTCAATAGTAAAAGAACGAGGACAGTCATCTGTCGAGGCGATTGAAAAAAAAAGAGTATCCTCGAGTGCAAAAGGCAATCACGAATCGCAAAGTCGTGCTGCTTATAATTAACATTGATCGTTACGTAACGCCGACGTCTCCATGACTTTCTCTGGCAATCTAGGCACAGGAGCGTGACACGATACGCTGTTTATCAGCTTCGAGCTCGGGAACTTCGCTCGAGATGCTGAGCCAAGTTAGCAAAACGCCGCCGTAAGAATTCAAACGTGTCTTCGAGCGTTCAATTCCAAGTCAACGATTTCTTAATAGACAAATAATCCTGAGCTCGATTTATTCGAGCTCACTCGAGTCACGTTGGAAATATGAGATTTCTTATTAATTAAACGTCAAACTCTTTTCTCCATCCAGCAAATTAATCGCGAAATATTATATATTAGTTCCAATTGATACCTGTACATATCAAAAATGTTCATTTCACACAAAATACTCCGTAACTTTCAAGAGTCGAAAAAACAACATTTGTTTATAACTAATTATTAAATTTATTTTAATCAATTCCCTCGTAAGTAAAATAAAAAATACTTATATGGGACTATAAATAATATAAATGAAGTTGTAAATAGAACTAAACGAAGCGGTATTTTTAATGCATGCAGTCAATTTAAATGAAAATATCCTTTAAAAATGAAACGTCAGGAACGCTTCATTTTGCTCATTCGTTCACATGAGCTATATAACACACATACACGCACAGAAGCAATATATTCTTAGTTTTTAATATAAATTATTCAAATGAACACTTTTGTTTTGTACGAAACCTGAAAATAGTTAACATGACATTGCAAACTACAAAACACCTTGAGCTATCAATTTTGTTTCACCCTTCAATACGTGATTTAGAGTACTAGTTTGAGAGCTGTTAGTCAGTGACATGCCGAGTTGTTTGGGTCCGGCGGTTTTGCCGCCTCTGCCGCCGCTGCCCCCGGGCAGACGTTTGCAGCAAAGGTCGTTGAAAAAGTTATCCTCGACCTATCTGAGCTTTCGCGACCCCGCGGTCGAAGTGTGGTTGCCGGACGAAGTCGTGATGGGAATAAAGAAGAGCGAGAATTCGTGCACTAGAAATCAGATCACCGCGCCCAGGATCGGTGCCAATCTATTCCGCAGCTGCTCCGAAGGGAATCTGCATGCAAAAAAGTCCTCCTCAGCGCTCGCGTCCACGCCTCTCGACAAATGTATCAAGGCCATTTACGGTAGCTGGCGCAACCTCATGCAACGTAAGAATACGCTATTTGCTGCTTCTACTTGCTGCGAAAGGTCAACGTTCCACCAATAGTTTAACCAGATTCCTTGCTAACCGTCCTTCTCTACGCAGAGTTTGCTAAGTGTTGCTATAAATGGATGATTCGAATGACCTTATTAACGTATACACAAGGACGAACGGTAATAAGGATGCGATAAAGAAAACTGATTATTAAAATCAGGTACTGATCGGAGGATTGTATTTTACGAATTTTTATTCTTCGTTAATATGGTTACAATATTGCGGTAAAACCGCAGTTAACGGGCAAACATTAGATAGGCTGAGATAAGTTATTGACAATATTATCGATTTGAGGAAAAATTTATCGAATTCAATCTACATAAATGTATTTAAAACAAGAAAATTATATTAAAAAATGGTAATATTGAAAAACTAATAATAATTGTTTATAGAAACAAATAATCACAAAGAACCGATAAAAAACAATAAATATACTATAAAACTGAAAATAAAGATAAATAAAAAAACGAACGGATAAAAGAAAAAAAGAAAAAAGAATATTGATTCATATATTTTGGTTGAACCAAATTTGAAATGAAATCATTTTAAATATTTGCACACATTTTATCCCAATTATCAGTGCAAAAATCAGTACAGCTGTTATCACATTCCTGATATTTTTTGTCTCTTTTACCTCTCTTTGTTCAGTTATTTATAATGTGTAAAAAGAGGCAGCAGATGACCAAGTATATATGCTAATAATTATACTAATAAAGCGCTTGCAACTAATTTCTGTTTTTACTGTCAACCGCAATTTAGTCCAATGCTGCGAACAAATTATAGAGTTCTTCAAGAAGTATGAAAATTTGCTGTATGTAAATTTGATAACCGAAAGTAGACATTTGATGACAAACAGACATAACATTTCTATTATACTGAATATTCATTTAGTCTAAAAATGATTTTCATTTTTTTAATTTAACATTTATAATATGTGCATAATTGTCTTTTTGTGTTTTTCACGTATGCTACATTATCTATTTCAACATTTAATTTCTCAACATTGTGTTGTTTACTTTATCTTTGACACATGTTACAAAATGTTACTTTTCTATAATCTTTTTCCTAACCAAGTTAAGCGATACTTGATGAGCATGAACATCATACTTCTTGAAAGAGGCTGACATTTTCTAGTAAAGTATAGGTAACTTTTGAATGGTAAACAATGTTAAATATTTTTAACAAACGCTGTAGAATTTAAATGTAGTGACTTAAAATCGTACAATGTTTCTTTAATATGATACCAAACTAACAAGTACGGTGAAGTATAGAGAAATAATATTACTGAAGACAATAACAATTTTGTTATTAAAAATATTCAAAATCTATTTTCAATCATAAGTCTTCAATAATATTCTTATACAATGTTTTAATGAATTTCAATTTTCCACTATAAAAAATTTTATAATATTGAAGAATGTAATGGTAAAATAGATATAATTGTGTATGAAAAATTGAAATATATATTGGCATAATATTTGTTCAATGAAGAAATATCAGATAAAATGTTATCGCTAAATCTCAAATTCCATAGTAAGGGTGCAACAAGGTTCTTTTAGTATTAAAATAATCGATAACCAGATAATTTGTGTTCTGAGTAATAAGAGAGAAATTCGTTCTATATAAGCATAACAGTTTCTATATTTTACATTCCCACCATTGTTAAGTTTGAGGTTCCGTTTCAAATTGCTACGTGCTAGGTGATTGAGCACCAACATTTATTAAACAAATCTGAGGTACTTGTCAACATCCGTTGTGTATTCAAATGAGCATGTTCTTGTGTAATGTAAAATTAATACTTTAAGGTTCGGCATGTTTGCTCAAAAAATTTAAATAATGCAGTCCAACAGTATCGGGCAACTGGACCCAAGCCATGTGAAAGTATGTTTATTTAATCATGATCGATCGATTGGGCTGCTAATGATCACACTCGACAATTTCGACAGTTCGTTGACGAGTATTTACGAGTGCTCATTATAAATATAAATGGAAATATCCAAACCTTAGACATTCGATCATAATGTTGATTTTACGAATCTGCGGTATTCTAAGAAATGTATGAAATTGATTACCGAATCGTACACGAATATTTATTGGCTGATATACACGTTTCAACAGTTTCGTAACTGACATATTAGTATGTCATCAATCATGTTTAAAATAACATAATTATTTTTTGCACCGATCAGTATTTCAAGCTCCTTAATAATGCAGATAAAAAATAAGTTAATGACTACTACCGTTTCTTGCAGCGAATAATTATTTATCAAACTTTAGCTTATTGCGTTTTGCACAGCATTTATACGAGTCTCATTTTTGAGATGAATAGAATTACATTGTCTCAGACAATAATTTTGCTTGTGATAATTATTATAAATATGACGCAAATTTATGTTTATTGTTTGAGTAGAGAATGCAGTTTAAATTACATTCTTAAAAGTTAAGCTGAAAGAAACATAAATATCATTTAACGTAAATGAAAAGATACAAATTTATACAGTCAAAAACTTGAGCCAGAATTGTAATATTAAATTAAACCAAACTTTCATTCTTATTCAGTTATCAGTTTCTTATAAAGTTTCTGACATCTTTGTCAAACTTTGCGTTATTCGATTTATTAATTTCTGCAAATGAAATTATTTAAAAGCTGTAACAACTTGTTCACGACTTAAGTGAGCAATTAGACAGAAATTTGTTTACGCATTATGTAAATGCTATTTGAAATCGAAGAACCGTCGTAGAAGCGCATACACCTATCACGGCTAGTTAATTAATTAGAAATCGTTTGGCAGGAAATCGATTTCGGCTTTGAAACCCAGGTCTCGCTTGCATACCGATTATTACCTCTGATATGAATTAATTTAGCGATCAACGATCGTCGCGCCGGGTAGTTTTAATAACCCAGTGACGTCGGGCCTCCGACGTTGGGGATGATAAACGTGGCAAGGTTCAATCTGCATATAGAACGGATCTTATGAGGGGCGTGCGCTGACAATGAGACGTCAACGCGTCTTGCGTATTCGCCCAATATCTTTGCGCTTGAATAGAATGCAAAGACAAGCGACCAAACTTAGCTGACATCTTGTTAGACGTCGATTCATTACTTGTTCTATCGTCCACCCACTAGCAGTTTGATGTGTATAGTGCCGATTTTCGAAAAATTATCAATAAACCCACGATCAACTAAACAAAATGTTACTTAAGAAAAGTCATAATAATTTAGGTCACACAAACAAAAAAATGCTGATCATCAATCACTTTGTAACTAAAAAAATAATTTACAATAATAATAATTCATGAATTTATTTAGAAAAAAAATTTAAAGGAATCATTTCAGATCTTATCGTGAGATATGTATATTCTTTATTTATAAATATACATGTTCAATTTTATGTATGATATATATATAAAATATGAAACTATATATGATTCGATTCTTGTTTGAAATAACCTTATGATTTAAATATAAATAGATTTTCATTTAAAACATTTAATATATTTGAAATTAAAAAATTGAATTTTAACTTTGAGAAAAATTGAATTTTACAATGACTGTAAATGTTCACTTTTAGCTGATATTACAATACAATTCATCTACCGATTTGTCATATATCTGATGCAACAAATTCACATCATTTAACTTAATGCAATTGCATAAGCATCATTTTATTAGCAACTTTTTCATTTGTTTATTCCTTCGCGCTCAACGATTGTTTCTTTATTAAAAGTTTTATCTGTTACAAGAGTTTAATTAAAAGTTTATAGGATAAACAGCTACGCAGAACCGTACCAAAATGAAATCAACCCATGAAAACTTTTCTCGTTTTGAAAAATTAATTTCATAATTTATTGTGAAATTGGAATATGAAAAATTGATTTATACTGGTTCACTAAAACAATTTTAATTTTGTTCATTTCTATCGTTACGCATTTCATCTCTATTTGACAATAAACTGACTAAAAATTATGTTGTAACCATTTATTTTCCCATTCTAAACTAAAAATTTGCAATTTAAATTTGTTTTCTCATTTTGTGTATTTCATCATAATCGTAGAATCACGCAGACGTAACATGTATTTAACAGTGTTTTCAAATGGAAAATTATATTTTACTGAAATTACATCATGAAATTTTAACTCAAGATTTAAAAATAAACTGGAGAAGTGTTATTTATCTAACCGAGGCGCGATTCTCATAAATGCTTTTGGTTTATTCTTTTTTATCATCGGATCTTCATCAAAGACTTAAAAAGAGCTTATTCTTCTGTTATCGCGTATTGAGATAAAGAAAGAGAAGCCACCTGAAGTACTGTCTTCGTCTCGTTAGCGCTCGATCCAGCCACGTGTGAAATGCAGGATACACGACAAAGGCGTTTCGCACTCGCGAACGTACGACCCTCTCGAGACGTGGATTTTATGCCTGTAAGAACGACCTCAAGTCGAAACCCGCGCCGATTCTGGAGAACGAGAAACCCGTTTACAGCTCGGCACGAGCGTTTTATCGCACGCCTATAAACCACCTGGGGACGAAAAAGATTCATTCGTTGAGCACCGGGGCCTTCTGAAAATCGATTCCATATCGTTCGCTAAAAGTCACGACTCAAACTCGAGCAAATCATGTTAACTTTCGTGAACAGGCTTCCACCGACTTTATTCCCAAAGACAGTTACTTTTACGGCAAAAGTTATTCCTCATTTTCCTTATCTTTTCTCGAAAGATCTCGTTATAGCTTCGAATTGCAAAATAAATTCATTCAAATATGACGCTTCATTATTAAATATAAAGATAACATTTATAACACTTGATGAAAAAATTTCGATTCCGTCAAATATTTTCAACAGTAAACACTTATTTGGGTTAATTAAACAATAATAAATGAATTAATGAATCGAAATGAAAAAATACCATCGAAATATGTGGTTGCTGGAGTAATAAATTGCGTCGAAAAAAATCGTTACAGTTTCCGTAACATAATTATAACAAGTTAACGAAAAAAGAACTAGCAAAAGCCGTATCATAATTGAACTGCACAGAAAAAATTTCTCGACACTTAATTAAGTTGACCGAAAAATAGCGCAATTTGTGCACGTAACTAATGAAAAAGGGAAAGAGAGAGGTCGAAACAAAGAAAGTGTGCACGTACGCTAAGTTGATACGCGGAGTTTGCTACAGTGTAGAGTTATAACAAATGTGGCATGAAAACAAGGTCAGATGGACGTTACTTATCGAGAGGACAAGAAATGTCTTGTTTTAGTCTATCACACATCGTTGAAAAAAGACGAGAATTTAAATTGGTTCTGTGAGACTGTCATCGATGGTAGTAAATTGCGCGATGCGTCCATCAAGAAAACGAGTTATCGTTGTTCAAGTTCAATGAAAATGCCGTCTTCATTTAGGCGTAATAAGAGGTTTCAAGGGAAATCTTGTTCCATTAGTTATAATCGTTTTGAATTATTTGAGCTTGAAATTTTCTCGAAAGAAAAATGCATATCCTATTTGGTAAAATTCCATTAATTTTTTTTCCTGTCATGTCTTTATGTGTAAACTTATGTGCACTGTTCTTAGCAGGTAAAGCTTCTTCTGATGTTTGCTTAGTTTGGAAGTTTGCATACGCAGTAACTCAAATAGAAAATTCTTCAAGCTGCTGGCGACGTGCACATCGAGTTTTTAATGGCAAAATTAAGAAGCAATTTCAATATCTCTATTTTGCGTTTATATATTAAAACTGCGAACGAGGAATTGGAAAACGGACAACAAAAAGGCGAAAATTGCGACGTTATTGCAAAGCAAAATCATGATTAAAAGCGACGTTTTATCAGTCGGCAATTCAACGTTCATTTCAATCACGTTTTGTCAATAACGACACAAAAGTGACGAGTGACTTAATTTTCATATAACGATTCCAAGTTTCAAATAACAATACTCATATTCTCGGATTCTCGTCAGCGATGCGAGGAAAAAGAATTGATTCGCATCTTTTTTTCACCCCAACAAACTATTATATCAGCACCATCTAGCTTTTCTCAAGGTCGAACGTACACACACGACATGTTCTTGTTATATCAACAGGTTGCTCATTTTACCGTTTTCTTCAATGTTCTAAATCATTTATTTTACATTTTCTCTGAACAAGTCTTTCTTCATCACAGGAATGTTTGCAAAAGAAAATACATAGAGCTTAAACAAAATTTGCATCAAATGTAGCAAACTTTTTCATCAAATTTCTTTTCAATACTTTTTACATTAAATAACAAAATTCATAAAAACGTCGCCAAACATTACGAGCTCAGAATTTAGAAACAACTGCCATATAAACATAACCTGTAATAAAGTCAAAATACTTCCTGTAATAATCATGATTATCATTATATATGTTATTATATAACAAAAAATCAATTTCAATAGTCACGATAAATAAGTGAGTTTATATTACAATAATATTACACGATTTAAGAAAATTGTAATTTTACATAATTGCTAAATTAACTGATACAATGTCATAATATCTTGTTATTTTTATAAATAGTCCTAACGGCAAATTAATCCCGAAACGTAAAGTTTGAATTGATTAAAAACAAAAAATGAAATGTTCAGTTTTTAATTTCAAATTGAAATTCTAATTTGCTGAATTTATTAAATGAAAAAACCATAATGTTTAGTTAGTATTTAAAAAATGTGTTGCCGAGTGTGCTGTTTCAGATTCTTTGTGCGTTTGTAAGTAACGTATTGAATATGTGCTGTGTGCGTTTCGTATTTCCGAGGTCAGTCGTCAGCACGTGACGCGTCCGTCTCGCATCAGAAACGAGAAACATATGGTAAAAGAGCGTTGGTATTGAGTCGCGCATGGGATCCGTCAGGCTGCCATAGCAGAAAAACAGCAGCAATACGTGCAAAAAACTTGACTAATGAAAGACTATTTAGATCAGCGTTTCCATAAAAAAGTAACATTTATTCTAAATATGACGTATCACGCAAACAAATCAATTATATCTTCTCGCGAGACTGTCTCTGGCGTGATGAATGAAGTTACGTAAATATAAATGCCTCGTAGGGAAACTGAATCATTCGTTTAAGGCGGTATATAAATGACGCTCTTAAACAAATCAACTTTCCGAGAAATCTCGGAAAATCTAGTTCGCGGCCGATATTTTTCAATATTTCGTTATAATGCATTACTATAAATTAGCGTTTAAAATAATTGGCTGCAATATATATCGAAACAAGCTTTTTATAACAGTTTTTGCGAAGGTTAAAAAAACTAGCCGCTGCACCGGCAGTCAGAGTTGCTTCATGTAAATTCTTCTTCAGTTAAGCACACTTGACATAAGAGCCATCATTTTTAGCGAACAAGGTTTTATCGTTATTCATTATTCATTTTACCTGTTAATAGCGAGGACAAAAAATGCGTCCGCAAAAAATGTGAATCATCAATCTTCTTTTATTTTTGAAATTGAAAGCATCAATTTGAACAAAGAAACATTCTTTTTGAGTGTAATCAAATTAAATTTTCATACATCAAGCATTTACAAGGGATTGAAAACAAAATAATTTCGTGTCGCAGTTTGCAATTTCACATTTTGTTTTTCAAATAAATCATATGTTTCGTATTCGACGACATATTTCAAAATTTATTCGCAAAGCCTTTGGCGAGTTTCTCTTTTGGAGTGGTTCTTAATTTTATCCCTGTCACCTCAACTTCAGTTTTCCTTAATTCATTTGCGCAACCAATTGACACGACTCAAGTTACGTCTTGTCAAGCATTTTTTTCTCAGCGCTTTCTTTCTTGTGTGCAACCAAGCCACCTACGAAGAACTGGTCTTCTAAATAAAAGTCGTTAATTTTGGTTCTAATGACTTTTCGAACATTGTCTTTATAAGCTTTAACAATGCGCGATACAAAAAAAATAGCAAGGCAAAGGTTTCAACATTTCCGCTTGGATGCTTAAAAGTATTATATGGTTTCGTTTCAAATTTATGGGCATCGAAATAATTCGACTTTGTAATGGTATTGTAACTATTACAAGCAAAAATTTGAATTAGGAATACGAGTAAATGAAATGAAGTTATGGTATACAAACGAACTTAATTAGAAATTATTCATTTAACAAGTCTGATAAACGTGAAGTATATTTAATTCAATGCGGTATCACATAATTGAAGCGCGGTAAATAAAGCTGTGATTGATTCATGATCGCTGAATTATGGTCACTCGACAGCAGAGTACACATTTCATAGTTTACGTACATGTTCGTAACATGCGATTACACGATTTTAGTAAATTTATCTCCGCATGCTCATCATCATCAGCTGCTCATTATTAATCACCGGTTAATTAACGATTTAATAAAAGATTATTCGATCAGATCGCGTCATGTCCACTCTCTAGCTGATTATTCATGGTCTGTCATTTTTCTAATTTCAATAAAAATTAAAATAAAAGCCAAAAAACTTTCATATCGTAATTTGAAATCCCGCTAAAAGTGTTAATTGATGTATCTTACGTTATTATAATTAAAATTAGCTAATTTCTCATCAAGAACTATAATCTAACTTATACTTGAAAGGTAAATAAAATATAAATATAAAATTCTTATTATGTGGAAAATTACGAATAAGTTCTGAGGAAAGTTATAAAAAAGTATGCAGATTCATCAAAAGTTAAATATATTTCAGTGCAATAAAACGCATATAACACACAGAACTGAGGGATACGAGGAAGTACATATTTCGTTTTTTGTTCATTAAATAGCCGCGCTCGCGCCATTCGTATGCATCTGGTTCGACTTAAATTTAGATACACCTTATGCTACTGAGAAATCTTGCTTATGTCTAATGGATATATTCTACTCTGATCTGTAGGCGAGAAGGAAAGCGACAAGGCATTCCTTTCAGAGATATTGAAATTTTGCTTGCGCAAATGTTTTCTTTGCCATTAAGAGTCTGTAAATCTCATTTCCTTCGCGGAAATGTTATGAGCGATTTCGAGCGTGACGTCGCGTTTTCGGACTAATTGGAACGACCGTCTGCGACGCATCAATTAACGAATTAACTCTATATGAAGAAATTATGGTCAGCAAATAAATCAGACCTTAATGACTTGACTATAAACTGCTCAGGTGAAAAATAAAAAAAATGAAAAAAAGGGAAAAAAGAGATGGAGAAATGCAGAAAATTACATCACTGCTCGTATAAATCAAAGATGGGTCGCTCGCTCCTTTTCTGGCGATGTATGGGATCGTCACTCAGCACGTGATAATTACTATCGGCCCATGAAATCGAATTCCGAATGACATATGGACACATAATTGGAGCTTTTAAACGAGCAAATTCGGATTGCGGAATGGATCTGTAATTTGTATGTCGAGAACCAATCAGGATTGCCTTTTTGCCAAGTGACCAATCACAGTTTTGCCATCGTGTTTATGACCCGATCTGTGATTGGTCGGCGTGGTATGGCTATCCGTAAATGTAGAAGTGTGCAATAACAATTGTTCGATTACTTTCAGTTGGCGGTATGAGCCGTCCGTCAAAATCAATAACGCAGGCCAAAAAAGTCGCCCCTCCAGCAGTGCCCGACGTCTTTCGTCATTCCGGCTCGTCATTTGGATCCGCTGGATACGCTAGCAGCGAAGATGGATGTTTTTCAAGTGGTGGCGGTAGCAGCGTGCCCGGAGACGACGGTTCCTATGGAATGCCACCCGGAAAAAGCCCGGGACCTATTTTCACTCATCCTGGATTCTCCTTCCCAACAATCGTTGGCAAATACACTCATGCAGAAGATCAAGGTTGTTATTAAAAATTGATTTGCATAAATTCATTACAACAACGAATAGAATCTAATTTAAAAGTATCACAACTTTGAAGAACTATAAAACATTTATTTAATACAGCTGAATTAAATTTCAATGATCATAAATAGTTTGCTCTGCTTTATGTTTCTACTTTATTTCACTGAGGTGCAGATAAATTAAACGATGTTTATCACTGCAGGTATTGATATGACACAAAGCCCTGGGAGGGACAGTCCAGGCAGTTCAGGTTCTGGATCTGGCTCGAGGCACTCGACCGCATCATTAGATTCCGGCAGAGCGTCTGGTTATCATTTGGGCCCGCGCGGACCAGGTGCACTTAACTCGTCTCCCAGATGTTCCATTAGTTCCCTCGGGAGCCATCCCGACAGACCCTCTGATCTCGACATCGTCCACGCCTGGCTCACTGAGCTACAGTTCGAGGAATACTTTTCCAATTTCGCTCAGGCAGGATACGATCTTGCCACTATAACTCGTATGACTCCCGAAGATCTCACTGCTATAGGTAAGGCAAATAAAATCCTTTCACTTAATATAAGATGATATTAGATATGTGAAATGTAATTATCAAATGATTGAATTCTAGGTATTAAGAAACCGAACCACAGAAAACGGTTGAAAACAGAAATAGATAATTTAAATATTGGCGATGGATTGCCAGAACACATTCCTGGGTCACTGGAAGAATGGCTGAGGTTATTAAGACTCGAGGAGTACCTCGGTGCTCTACATCAACAGGGTATGCGCTCAGTTGAGGACGTTACGACGCTTACTTGGGAAGATCTTGAAGACATTGGCATCGTCCGCCTCGGACATCAGAAGAAATTGCTTCTGGCCATAAAGCGAGTTAAAGATATCCGTGCCGGGAAACGCATACAGCCGCTCGATCTCGCACGACTTCCACCTCATCCCGGACAAACACAGGTCCATTTCTCACATAATCGCATAATAGATGTTCCTTCTAGCGAAAACACTCTCCATAAATAATGAATATTTTCGAACACTCCTCTAAAATCCATGATTTATCTGGTTTCTCAGTTATCTTAAATATTAATATCCTGCTTCTAAGAACGTAAAAAAATATTAAACGCGCTAACGCTCACTAAAACGCAACTTTGTAACGGTTCATTTCATTTTCAGGACGTAGTAATTCAAAGAGCCGGACCAGATTTGCCTTCGCCGGACGACGACTGTTCATCACCGATATTAAGGTCGTTTCAGAGGGCTGGGGCAGACAATGGCTCTAGTGCTACTTGGAGGAGCATGTACGGAGCATTACCTAGAGAGATGGAGCATTATGGAACTACGGTCAATCGGGGTCACTCGCGGGGTAAATCGCTTGAAAGCTTAGAGGATATGCCGCTCACATATCCGCCGTCGCCTGCCCCACCAAGCCATCATCCCCAAACGATCGACTGGCGACCCAGAAGTTACGAGGACGGCGATCTCACACCCACCAACGAAAATGCTATAGTCGAGGCAAGTGGAGGCACTCTTCCTCGCCCTAGACACTGTCTGGTGCGTCCCCGGCCAGTTGCTAAGGTACCACTCAAATCCAACAATATATAAACTGTAATAACCTGTAATAACTAAAACCAACATTTTCAAATTGATTTCAAAAATTGCTGTGGGACTTTCAGGTCGCAGCCACCCAGGGCCAATTCAAGTCACTGCCACGCGATTTTGATAACAAGTACCAGCTGACGTATGGTTTAGATAGCAGTCCTCATCTGATTAAAAGGCAACCACCATCACCACCCCGACGACAGAGCTCCAACAATATGAACTCAAACGTAGTCAATGTCGGCACGGACGTAGTTATAGATTGCAGCGGTCCAGTACCCACAGCAACGTGTGATGAACGGATTCGTCATCACACACCGTTGCACCATTTACATCATCCAACGTCAATGTCTCCGGTGCCGGCACCGTCCCCAATACCGGCTACGCCCCCACAACTCAGCAGACCGCCATCATCCATGTCGAGATCCTGGGGAAACGTCAATGTAAATATTAACGACGAACATGAGCTTATCGCCTCTCTTGCCCTGCAGCACAGAAACGGATCCGATGCCAGTTTCAAAGTATGACTTCTCTGATAATAAATTGATTTCATATTCGAATTGAGAGGAACAAAATAAAAACAAAAATTCTAAAATTATAGAATCGAATGTTAATGTTAAAATTATACAACAAATCTAATATCCATTTCAAACAAACAAAATGTATATTTTTAGAATATATTAAAACAATGCTGATATCTTTTCTACGTGTAACTGTAGAATATGTGTTAAAAACAATTCATTCTTCTTGCAGTCAAGTTCCAGTACAGAATCCGATTCTCTTCCGTTTGCAAATGAAAACGCCGGAACCATAAAGCAGCGAGCTGCGCGTGCTCAGGATTACGTCGGCAGTCCCAGCCATAATATTGTTCATCATACGAGTAGCGCCGAGCCTGCAGATGTTCTCAATGATATTGGGAACATGCTTGCCAATCTCACTGATGAGCTTGACGCTATGCTCGAAGAAGAAAAACGCCAAGGCCTCAATTCATAATCCTGCCTTCCGTCTAATTTAGTTTCTTTGTCCTTTGCTAAAAAAGAGAACAAATATGGCGAGTGATACACAACAGTTATGCAAGCGGTTTCAAATGAATGAATGAATACCTTCTTGAGGGATACAAAAACTACGATGATTCCTCTGCAATGCTGCCTTTCGGATCAGTCCAAATATTCCATTGGATTCAGTGCAACAAGACTACCACAATTTCGATGTTTCATAACTTGCTGAACTTTTATATCTTTATACACTTCAAGTGTTTTGTACCTATTTTCAGCCCAATTGTGGTTGCTGGTTTTGTACTTTTCGATTATAGATTGGAAATGAACATGTGTGTTTATAATCAAGGTAGAAAAGATGTTGAACGAAATGTAACTTCATGAAAAACATTTAAAAGAAAAACATGTTTTATTTTTCTAAACTAATTTAATTATTTTATTATTATTATTTATCTGTATGTGTTGTTTTAAAAACATTGAACTTGAAGTAGAATTTCTAATAAAATTAGGTTTTTTGATTTTATACTGCATTTGCTGAGTCACTTTTTTCCGACAAAATTGTTTATAGATGATAAGGCTTATCTAATTATTACAATAAACATTCGTATAATACGAATAAACTGCCTAACTAAAAATGCATACTTTTTGGAAAGAATCATATTTGGCAACAGCTTGTTTTGACAAACAATTTTACATTTGACAAATGTCATCATTGTTAGACAATATAAATATTACGAC
Organism: Psix sp. ZL-2020; assembly: GCA_022817045.1. Lineage (NCBI taxonomy): Eukaryota > Metazoa > Arthropoda > Insecta > Hymenoptera > Scelionidae > Psix > Psix sp. ZL-2020. The sequence continues at coordinate 1,740 of JABFQD010000653.1, read as the reverse complement.
AAATCAATCGGTCAAACATTCCATAATTTATACAATTTAAAATTTTTTATTTATACCGAAGTGAAACTTTTTGAGAATCGCAATTTTATCATAGTGTATATATCATTTTCGAGGGAAAAAATGAATTCGCTAACGAATATTGAAAAATACTGCAATTTATTTAATATCAAAATGTATTATAAATATAATAGAAATTTCACAACATTATCCAAGTGCCAATTCGTTCGAATTCATTTTTTGAAAATATCCGAAAGATCGTTGCTAATAGAACAGTTTTCTTTAAAGCTTTCGAATATTTTTGAATGACATATTAGAAACATTGTTTTTACCGATTTACTGCAGTTATAATAAGCGCGTAGGTAACAAGACAAATCCAGTGAAACATATTTGTTTTGCAAGATAAAATTTTGGTTGTGTTTTATAAAGTATTTATAAAAATATTGTTATACAGTTTTACAGGATTTTGAAAATTACATTTTGTGAAATATACCAGAACTTTATTTGATGAGAAACAATGTTTTATCGACGAATTGTAAAAATTTTTTGTACATAATAAAATTTCATTAATATAATTGATAAACGACATTATATAAACTTAGATCGAGATGTAATAAAATGATGTGTGTATTAGTAAGTCTTAATGAAATTGTTTACCTGCAAAATATATATATAAAACAATACAAACATAATTTTTGTCTAGTCCTTATTTTTTGTTAAAACACCTCTTATTAATTATAAACTATTTATCATATAATAGTTGAAGTCAACATCATTAGATTGTTTTAAACAGTTTAGATTCATACAAAGATTCATACTAATCTTGATAAAATCTTGATTAAAAATATTAATATTAGAATTTAATAAGAGAGGAATGAGGAAATAAAGGATTTTATGACTAAAATAGTTTTTTTCAACACTTTTATTGCCAAAATTCAAATTTTTTAAAAGTATTTCTGCATATTTTAACGTAATTACATTATTATGTCATACAGAAAAGGACAGCAATGAAAATTCCATGTTAAAGAAATTGATGTTTCGTAATTCTGTCATTGTTAATGTCACTGCTACTACCATTAATTGCAAAATTGAATTGGAAGCTGCAGTTTTTTTGAATTTATGTTTCAAGCCAGAAGGAAAAGTATTTTCAATTTTATTGGAAGTTGAGAGGAATTGAGAAGGGAGAGCTATACTTATCAAAGTGCTTATTAGGATTCATGGGTAATGAGACTGCACAAACGTATCGATATTAACACCAAATTTGCGTTTCTCAGTTAGGTAACGGTCACAAATAAAATTAAGTAACATATTCCCGAAATTTAATTAAAGATTCAATCATTAATGTCTTCTGTACCTTTTATAATATACAAAAATTGTTCTAATGAAATATTTTGTGAAGAAAGCGAAAAGACTTCCGTCCTTTATACATTTTTCTGAGCTGCCGGAAATTTTAAATTCAGCTGAACTATTTAAATTTGAATTTAAATTAATTATTTTATATAATGCAGATATTTTGATCATTAAGAGTTTATTTTTAACTTTTTTGTTTTAACAATTGATTTGATGAGTAACTTAAATTCAATAGAATATTTAAAGTTATATCTGTTTTTGTTTTGTACCCCCCCCCCCCCCCCCCCCCCCCCCCCCCCCCCCCCCCCCCCCCCCCCCCCCCCCCCCCCCCCCCCCCCCCCCCCCCCCCCCCCCCCCCCCCCCCCCCCCCCCCCCCCCCCCCCCCCCCCCCCC
>JABFQD010000652.1:0-23567 GCA_022817045.1 Psix sp. ZL-2020 | reverse complement strand
CATAATACCTATGTGTTCTTTAATATCTAGTTATTCTAGTTGATGTACATTTTTATGTTGTTTGTTATTTTTTCTTTTTTATTTTAAATCTTCCTATTTTTTTTTTTTTTTTTTTTTTTTTTTTTTTTTTTTTTTTTTTTTTTGTTGAAATTCAATTCATAAAACAATCTATATATAACATATTTCTTTTTTTTCTTAAGTCGGGAAATAGGAGACAAAAAGAAGTGACCTAGGTTTCACATAAGTCAGTCAAGGTCAAAGCATTTTGATCTTCGAATAATTTGTATATATAATCATTTTATATAAAAAAGGAATACTTTTTAAGAAACAGGCTGTTGGAGATAATCAAATTTGAGTTTCCTCAGAATAGATAAAGATAAATCGAGACACAAGATAATCAAGAAAACCTAGCAGGTACTGGTCCAGCAAAGCGATAAAAGGTTGAAAGGAGGGTATGAATTAAGAATTACTCATACTCTCAACAGGCAGCTCATAGAAAAGTTTACGTTAGAAGAAAAAGAAGATAGCAAATTTAGACTTAGGGAAAATACTAATAAATTTTCATCACACATGCACGCAAAATCGAATTTTTCTCCCTAAATTTGAGGAGAAAAATACAATTTTACTCTCTCGAGAACAAAACCGTCCTTCCCGGTGACGGGTTCATCTCCCTAGGGTGCAAAATTGTATTTTTCTCCCGTAAATTCCAGGGGCAAAATACGATTATTTGCGTGCACTTGTGATGAAAAATATCGTATGCACTTCGGAGAGCAAAAGCAAGTTTTGCCACCTTGGTGCATAATATACTATTACTGGCAAAATCTACAATACAGAATAATGAAGATCAGTATTTTAATCAACGCAAAAATTTTGATTGAATTCAAATTTTATTTTTCAAATATGTCAATTTGATATTTTATTTGTGAAAAAAAGAAACTTGTGATTTGACTTTCTTAAAGTCAATAAAAAATTATTTATTGAATTAAGATTGAACAGAACTATACATTATTTGCGACTCTCAAAAAAGTCACTAAGAAATGAAGAAAGCTAAAGTAACTACTGCATTTGACGAAATTCAAATTCACTGTTGAATATAGAACACAAAAGAACACGACGTTTGTCGATAAATTTAAAATCGTGGTTTAGATGTTACGATGTAGGATAAGTAGCGAAAGTGTTTTGCTGAGATTGAGACAAATGCAAAGAAGGATATAAAGTTGAAGAAATTATGACAGGGTGTGGAGGGAGAAAGAGAGTGAGTGAGTGAGTGAGTGAGTGAGTGAGTGAGAGAGAGAGAGAGAGAGAGAGAGAGAGAGAGAGAGAGAGAGAGAGAGAGAGAGCAAACAAAGTGTGACTATATATTTGATAACTGTGCAGAAAGATGGCGCAAATGTCAAGTAGATGATTTGTGTTAAATTAATGGGTAGCCATCAACTCATTTAGAAAATTTGGTTTCACTCAAGGAAATGAAATTACAGGAACGCTCTTTACTAATATTACAGTTTCCTAATTAAACGAGAATAGAAAACTGATTAGATAAACGAAGAGAGCAGCGAGAACAATGTTTATGTTATATTTTTAATTTTAACAAAATGATTTACGGTTTGACTATTTGCGGAAGATAATTTCATGCATTAGTAATACGTTCACTTCAGGAATTCTGTGAAGAATCGTATTTTTTATCGCCATTAACGGACTTCCCGAAGGAAATCGATATCTTGATAAAGTCAACCAATCAATTATTTGGTTCAATCACTAAAGTTATAAATGGTTTTACCAAAAATACTATTCAATTTTGGATACTTTGAGCAATATTGAATTTCACCCTTGTAATTGAAAAACTAGTTTTCTGAGTACCATCATTTTCTAATCATTCAAATGTCATTCTCGAATGAAGTTTAATGTAAGTTTAGTAGCTAAAAAGAGCAAAATTAATTACTAGCACAAACAGAGAGAAAAGTCTGCATCCAAATTGTACCAACAATTGTAACAGTTGTAAAAGAAACATCAAAAATTAAATCATTATAAATAAATACTCTTCAGACTAATTTTCAAACCGCAAGAAAATTTCCTGCATTAATTACATGCAAATTATATGAATTACACTGTATCTGTCTCTTTTCAATCACCTATGTATCATTTCATTTTACAGTAAATCTTGTAATTTCACATCTTAATCTCGACAGGTATTTTACTTCTCAATTAAATTAATGAAATTAGCCTATAGGAATGGTTGTTTTATAATTTTACCAAGCTGAATGGTTCATAGTTGAATGAATGATTTCAGTTAATGATTGGGAAGTTTACGAATGATAAGGAATATGATTGATTGATTGACTAGTCTTGAAATTATATCCAAACCCTGCATTTTTGCAGGAAATTATTATATGAGAAATTATTGTGGGCAAATAAAAAAGCATCTCACCACTAAAAAGGGCGGTGGGGTCAAGCAAAGGGTTGGTTTGGTCAGCGAGTTTGTCGGAGGCAGAGGTGACGCCCGGTGTGGCTGACGTTGCTGACTCGCTACCACCTCCAGCGGTAGCAATACCGCTGCCTCCAGCTCCGCCGCCACCCGACGCGGCGTTCTCCTTCTCCATGCCAGTCCCCTGAAACTATCACACAATCATCTTATTAATTGAACTTTAGTCATGCTTATTAATACAACATCATATCAAATTTATTTTCTAAGTCTTTTAGATCCAATGGGTCTCAAAGCTTGCCTCCTTAAAAGTTAGCTTCTTTAAGAAGCGTGTTGTCAAACGTGAAAATGGAATTTGCGACAGGTATTTGAATGATCTTGCGATACCTTTGAAAGTGTATTTTCTAGATAATTTTGCAGTTCAGAGACACAAGTCGTAAATAATGCTGTGCATTTTTATCTCTTAATCAGTCATTTTACAACGATCAGGATAACATTATAGTTCAATAAATGATGCGAACAGAAATATTGAATGTCAACACAAGTGGATCAATGAAGAGAAAAAAATAGCTACGCGTTCAAGCGATTTCCATATAAGTAGTCTATCTGGCGATGATAAAAACTCGACTTAACGTTTAAACGATGTTTTATTTATAAAACGTACACAGTTGACGGCGCAAAAGTAAGGAGAGGGACAAGGATGGAGAAACGCAACTGAGCATGGTCAGCTGATTCGATCCGTAGATGAAGTCTACGGGGAGCGCAAGTTGAAATCAAATTTCAGAAGTATTTAGATTGATACGAAATTTGTATGTGGCTGTGTGATGTATTATCGTTCTATTTTTAATAAGCAACAATTTCGTACGTACTACGCTCATATTTGGATTTGATTTATACATTGAAAAACTTCTCTTTTTCATTATAGACTTTTTCTATTTTCAGACGCGTTTTATTCATTATTGTAGTTGATTGATTTTATTACAGTCTGTTTTTCTTTATCTCATTTCTTTCACCCATTTTTTGGCTGAAAGAAAAATAACTGCACATTTATTCGATAGCAAATAAAAAAATAAAGCTAAAATATGCCAAAATAGAATCCAATTTTTTTTTATTTTATTGTAAACTAGTCTTTAAAAACTATATAAACAAGACTTCAAATCACTAAACATTAAAATTGAATTAAATTGTTGAGTAAACATGAATTTTTGGCTGAAACTTCCTTTTTGCAAAGCCCAAAAGTGCGGATGTTCACTAATGTCAATATTGCAAAGAAGTCATTGCCAAAAGTATATTTATAAAAAATGTGTAACATTCAATGTTGAGAATAAAAGCGTCGATCATGTCGAATTCTTATGGTCATTTAATGAATTAGTCATTCATTAGTGAAACGTATTCATGAATTATCACTTGTTTTTATAGGAATAATAAATTATGCAGGATAAATCTGATTACATTATAAGCAATCACTAACTATATCTATGTTAATCTAAGAATGATTAATATTGAAACAAATGAGAAATTAATATGCATATAAACAACAAGTAAGAAAAGATGAATCAAGAAATTGGATATTTTGTCTAAAATCATTGAAAACCTAAATCTAATTTGAATTATTAATTCCATTCTTATTTTGAGATGAAAAATGATTTTGCAAAAATATTGATTCAAAAGTAATAGAAAACTAATCTGCTATAATTCAAAAAAACTATTTACATAATTTGTCATAAAAAGCATAATTTGTAAAAAAAATAGTAATCAAAAATGCATACATTCTACTGAGAAAAATTGTAATACCAATTATTATACATAAACTTCGCATATACATTTGACTAAATATTTAATTGATTATATATTACATAATTATAATAATATGGACTAATTTTATTCACCTCAACGAAAAATTGTCACGGTGAATAAATTCGTTCTTAAGAGAATGACACGGAAGCTAAAGTTATGGAATTGGGGTGTTTTTGAAATGTAGCACTGTGTTTACTTTAATTTGAATTTTAATTCAAATTCAAGAAATAATTTGAAATTGCATATAGCTTTTTTATTACAAAACATTATGCATTGATATTTTAGTATTTTGCTTCAAAGTGTAATGCCACTCATTTTCTATCTGTCTGTCTCTCTCCCATTAATGGATTCAGTGCCTTGTTTGTCTTTTTCTAATATAATTAACATATCACATTAAGTCGATAATTTCTCAACCGTTTGAAACTAATATTTATTTTTGATCATTTATGATTACACTAACAATTTTGATTACGAATGATGAAATATATTTTCATGCACACAACACGAGCACCGAAAAATATTCTTCGTGAGCGAACAAATCAATGAAATTTGTATTTTTTAGTCAAAATCAAATATTTATTTAGACAAAGAAATGTAAAAATAAACGTGAAATAGAACGCGTTTTTTATATTCTGGCGGTATATTTATAATCATAATTCTGTTCTAAATATGAAAGAAGAGCATTCATTGATGTAAAATATTGTTTTGTACAGAATTGTATAATTTTCAATTCTCTAACAGACGAAATCTTGTTGAGGAATGTTTAATTAGAACTTGCTACATTTTGAAAAGTATCGTATTGAATGGCCCTAATCAAATGAATTACACAAATTTAATCGAATAGAGTTTCTTTCATTTTGAAATGTCACATGTTCATATTCCTGTGTTTAAAAAGCTGGCATTGACAAATCAGAAAAAACTAATTAATTCTCAACTGCGCCTAGTTCGATTCTCAAATGAACCCACTGAATCGAAAATACAATTTTTACAACTCATTATTACAAAATTGACGAGTCCAAAATAATCGAAATGATTTCGACGTCGCTATCTTGTGAAATCCAATGGGGGTCCTCTTCTTCCGCAGTGCCTACTATTTATCAGTTTGAAGGAATAACTTCCGTATGCTCTCTGCATATTGAAAATGAGTTCTAGATACTTTGTTCGCTTTTACTTCCTTTCATAAAGATATTTCTCTCGGACAGAGTGGAGAATTCAATTATGAAGATTTTGTTGTGTTCATCAAAGAGAACAATATCAACACTGTAAACAAGACGTGAAACATTGCACATAGTTGTATACGCTGCACAAAGATAAAAATGTATATTTAATGAGCAGTAGCATGTAACACATTTTGCAGTTTTGCATATTCTTTAGAAAAATATCGAAGCATTTATATTTGGATATTTGTAAGAAAACTTAATCCCTGATTTGAATTTGTTCCATCACAAAATCAATTTACGACCCACTATGACAAAAAAATTTATCATTTGCAATATTTTCGTCCAAAAAATCAAATCCTAATTTAACTCATTATTTCAATGAACACAGCCACAAAATTAGACATTTATCATCGAAACCAAATTATTTGGCATTTAATAAATAAACGAGTAAATCAATAAATAATATTAACGTTGACAATTAATAGTGCAATTCGCAAATGAAGCCGTTATAAAAAGAACATCTGTATTTATATACAGTTATGGAAAAGTAGCATTTCCACAAAGGCAATCAATTCCCCCAACCAAATTCAATCTCACAACAACGCCATCTGTAATAATCATCAGTACCAACTAATAAGATGCACCACCAAACGTTTACGCATTCAAGATTTTTGTTACACGTATCATTAAGTTACATACGCGATGACAAATTGTCCAATATTTTGTGCTGAACCAGATATTGTGCAGCCATGTTCATATATGCATTGGTATTACTATTATTGATTATTCTTCATGTACAAAACGTTACAGTGAAATTTCCTTTTCAGAGTCATCATCAGTAACTGGATGTAACCATTGTTCTAATTTCCGGCAAAGCATTACAGTACACAAATTAACAATCGATAAGGCGCCGAGAGAAACATGTTGCTGCAGTTGATCCAGGCCATCTATGGATTTAAGCTAGGGAATTTTAACTACCAAGTACAATTTGATTGAAATGCCGAGGTAAGTTCAGTTTCTTCTTTTCACCAGGTAAGATCTTAGTCGAAGTCCAAATATATTAATAAGTCTCCTCTAACATAACCTGATTAACAGCACTTTTATTGCAAGTGCAAAAACTCCAAAAATTGTAATTCAATTAAGACTCATTAGGTGGCGCTAATGCATCAGTACTGTGCCCAGGACACTGAGTGCCCTCTACATGTAAGAATATTCTTCTGAAGTATTGGTTTGCTTTTATTCTGATTGTTGTTACTACAGATCCCGATGTGCCGTTCCTGCCGGTGTGTTTTCATTGACCATGACCACGAAGCAAGTGACGTTATCTCTCTCAGGGTGTTTGCCCCATTCTGTACTTGAACACAAGGTTACACACTTGGAAACTCATATCTGAGAAGATAAAAAGGCGCAGTTTTGTAAGTTATGTGGTGTCAAGTCTTCTCAAAACTGTGTATGGCTTGTTGAGAAGAATGCCTGCATTCGGAGCACACCTTTCCTTCTCTAAGCTCAGCTCTCTTCGTAGCAACGAAGATATGAAGTATAGTAAGAGTCCGCGTATAGTAATAGACATTGGTATTTCTATCGACCTATGGCTGGCTTGAAGTGACCTCCAAAGGGGCGAACTCATATAGAGATTTGCGTATATTGGAAGCCGTAATAATTGTCACCGTGCTTTTGGGCTCATCAGCTCAAAATCAAAGACAACATAATGAAGGTGGTATCGACCATCCTACCATCGGCGTATCATGGCTTACCTTGGGCTTTAGATTCGAGCATGCAGAGGTATCATTTCCTGTCAGCAGATATTACATTGCTGTAAATATACATTTAAAATACTGTACACATACAATAAAGTTTGAAAACAGTTCAGAAATTGTTCAATTGCAGACAATCTTTTATAATCAATTTCACAATCAAGTGTTTTCATGATGTAATTTTGGAACATCTTTATTTCCTAATTGCCATCAATTGTTAATTAGCAACTCAACATAACACTTCATATTTGTTCAATGGTGACAGCACTAGTTGTGTTGTGTTTTTGATGTCTTTTTATATTTTACATTAGAAATATTTGTCCAAAAATCTGTAAATTCAAATGAATCAAAAAGAACAAATACGTCATTTTCTTAATTGCTGGTTTTAATATTACAGATCAAAATATTACAATTTACCTTGAATATTACAATGAGTAGTAAAATAATAGTACAAATATCGACTTATCAGGACTATTTTCGTCCATTGAATATTCGTTGCAATACCAAGGTAGTAAAGTTGAAATAAACACCCTGTATGTAAGGTGAGTTCTCGCCGGGTCGCTAGTACGATCCTTGATAATCGAATGAGGAACATTAGTGTGTCAAAGCGTAAAAACACAATTTGCACGAGGGAGCGTTATAATAGTGCACGAATTAATAGTTTAGCGTTGATCTCGTGTTGAGCAACACGATTTAGCAATTCAGCAAACATGAAAATCCACGACAGGCAAACAACGGCGTCGTCAGAAATGCGATTTAACAGGGTGCTCATTAAAAGGCCCAATCAATGTTTCACCAATGAACAGCATTTTTACGATTGCCAAATATACGATTAGTTGACACAGAGTGTCATTTGAAATGGTCTAAATAACTAATTAGAATATGTCCAACACTTGATTGATATATTTCACTGCGACGAACGACTGGTTTAATTAAACTTAGGGCTCCGTGTTATTGTGTTGAAGTGACATTAATATTACAATTTAGTATAAACATGTTGGAAAGGAAAATGCCTTGGGATTGAAGTCTCATTGTAGGTCACTTGCGTCTTAATGTAAGACCTGACTATGTCACGCTAAAAAGGGTCGATCGAATGATTAGGCAGCGACTAATCAGGAGGATTGGCTGTAAGCCTAAATCATTTGAAATTGAATTTTCTCTTCGCCACATTGTTCGATTGGGAATTCTCTGTCGCTCGACTGTGTCTCTGGTCTGTTTGTCTTTATTCATTGAGTTTGGCATCAGCTGCATAACTGGACGCGTATATAATAATGATATCATAAATTCAACCAATAAACTTAAAGATCCTTTAAAAGAGTCGCGAGAATAACGGTAGATAGAGACGGGGAGAGAGGGGCATCCAACGAAAGAGCGAGACGGATCAGCGAGATGGCTTTGCTCCGTTGGCTCTCTGTATTGATTGCTGCTCCTACTCCAATGCTTCTTCCTCGACCTTTCTCTCTCTGTCTTCGTCTTCGCGGATAGAGACGATCTCTCGTTGTGTCTCGCTCGTTCCTAGCGTGTCCCCCCGTTATGTTCTCTCTTTCGACGTTGTATCCCGGCCATCGCTAGAGCAAACTGTAACGTGGCAAGAGACAGACGAGGAGAGAGGGACAGTTCAACAGAGAGAGAGAGAGAGAGAGAGAGAGAGAGAGAGAAGGAGAGAGAGAGTGTCGCCGAGACCCGGGTCCTGCTGAATATCTTGCTCGTTGTTCGTAGATTCGCTTTAAGTTACATGCTTATTCGAACGTGCGCTGCAAATTTCGTAGTTGGCGCTTTTTCACTTAAAAATCGCTCACAACCGCTTGCAAAGGTTTCAACAAATCAAACATACTTTTCGGTGTTGCGTGTATGAATCGCTATGTTGCTGCGAACAAACAGTATTGTATATTTTGCAAACATCATTTCAGTAGCTTGAAAATACTTGTTCAAAAAAGTCATCAACTCGTAACAACTTGTACACAGTATTATTATATCATTAGAAATAATAACAGTATGAAAAGCAGAGCAACGGATGACATAATTATATTATCAACATTTGCAGGAGCATTTTTGTCAAATACTTACAATCAATTCTGGGACTTCAGCTCATCATTATTTTTTGAACTACGCCTCCTCATCACATCTCTGCAACAAAAATGAATATTCACTGTTAGTCATTATGTTTCCTAGTTTTGAATTTGCGATTGATCTTGAAAACAAAAGAATTATCGTATTATGTGATCAACACCAATCAGTTTTATTACTATTTTAATACTCCTGCTTTTACGGACTGAACAATGAAATGCATTTTTTCAAGCTGCCAAGCTGACGCGACAAATTTGTTTGCTTTTCAAATTCGCGAAAATTCAGTCCAAACCTATCCGGCGAAATTTGTTACAAATCAGAAGAAAATCAATTAACGCAATTACAGACAACTTCGATTCGTATCCATAGCATAGAGTTCTTGGCGCAGGCGCAATCACAGTGCATCGGTCGCGCTATGTGGGTGAAGGCTAATGGCCAGCCTCAAAGTTTTAGTCAACGATTTTCACAAAACTGCAGCAAAAGTAACAAACTCGCTTCTCTTTCACAACTTTTTTCTCCGTTAAGAATTCTTTTTTGGTTTTTAAGGCTAACCAAGCTAAAATAAAGTCTTTCGCGAATTATCTAACAACTCAAATCAACTGTTTCCCATTATTTCTTACACCAAACATTGTCCACTGAAACACACAAGCACCCACAAAACAGAGTAACATCAAAAGTGATGAATTTTCGATTCGCCACTTAGCAGCTGATAATCGCTGATAAAAATAATTTGAAACAGTCTAATCGAAGGCGATTCCAAACTGCAAAAAGTTGTTTTTCATTCCAGCAGATGCTTTGTTGAAAAAAAGGATTTGTTTGGTTAAATTCAAAAGGTGAGTCGCATTTTGACGAAAGGTGAACGTTGACCTTAATGTGACTATCGGTCGAAGACTGTCTTCGACATTGATCAAATTTCAGGGTTGAAAACCTGTATGCATTAGATGGTATAAATCATACGACGGCAAAATGCAAATGATTCTGTCGTGATACTGGGGAATATCGTGATGAAACGCGGAGCTTTGTTAGTGAGAAGCGGTGCTCCTGTGATTGGCCGGTACGTTTTTGACACTTGGTATATGGACAAAGCGAGCACATATTTGCGTGCAATATGCGTACGCATTATACAAAACGAGGGGCACAGCCCCATGGAGAGTTGTTGCGCTATCGATACATTTATTATATGAAGCACGTGCACACATTGAAGAAGGACAGTGGTGTACGCGCTTTGTGCGCGTAAGTGCATTTTGTCCAATCGCGCACAATCACTCCCATTCACAATTATGTTAATGTCAACTTTTTCCTTTTGTCCAGCTCGGCTTGATTTTGTTACTTTAAAGGGAATTGCCGGACAAAACGATGCAATATTTATGCTCAGTTTGAAGCCCAATAAGCAAAAACTTGACTGCATTCATCCTCGTTTGCTCTCCAATGAGCAAACGAATTAGACTTTATCTAATTTGATTATTTGAATTAATAATTGAATCAATTACGTCGCGACAGAGACGGGAGATGGCAAAGCGCGCAAGAGGGAGCGAGACGGAGAGAGGCGTTCAAGTAGTTGATTTGAAATGAAATGAACAAACGTGATCGATCAATGATCTTGCACGGTATGATCAGCGAGGTATGAAGCAGGGTAAGAAATGTTGCCAACAGCAGGGAAACAAAAATGTTGTCCTCGTGCAGCAATGTCTGGATAATTGTTATTATATTTTGTCTCATAGGCAGAGTGCGTAAATGGAGAATACTTGGTGCACTCTTAACGCCCGGGGTACTTGAAATGCATTGACAATGTGCAATTAATGCAGACTAACGAGGAATATTGCAGTTGTTACGATCGCAGTCTCCCATTTAACGGCACAACGGTTGTCAATAGTCAGCATCGCGAGCGCTCGTACTTTGAAGCGAGTCTACGTTTGTGTTGTCTTCTCTCTAATTGGTGAAAATAGATGATAACGTGAGTGTTTCAACAAATGATAACACTCGAGTGATACAATTTCAAATAATTCTCTTTGAAGCTCTGCCACGGTTTTCTACGATCGATTTTCTGCCTGGGATTTGCGTTTTCGTCAGCTTTAAGGTTCAGCTAAGGAATGGCTGAAATTGTGTTGGGAAAGAGACAGGTTTGCATGTCACAATTGCGGCGTCTTTATTGTTCAATGTTGTAGAATGAAATGGCCTATGAGCAATGGATGAAATGTTGATACGAAGAGAGTACCTTTTTGCTGACGTATTAAAGCGTCAACTGGAATCGTTGACAGCAAATAATTGCGATCTAGGCCAGAGGAGCGAGTGAGAAAGAGTCAATGACTGATGAGAGGGAAAGAAAAATGGAGCGAGCTTTCACTGATTGATTTTGATTGGAATTTGCTCAGGCTGGATGGAAGCTTGCTTTTGGGCTAGAACAAACGATGCTTTTGATGGGCGAAGTATTTAGCGTCTGAAGTTTTGTGGCTCGAGATCGATACTTGATTAGCGAGAAAGAGAGAAAGAAATAAGGGTGGGGTTCTAGCGCGGAAGCGTATCCCCCGTTTGATGAAGAGAGGAGCGCGCGGCGTTTACCAGCACTTTTTGATGCGTGACCCAACTTTGCCAACAAAGGCGGTTCGGCTCGTGCCTGCTCGCCCGTTGCCAACGACGAGAAATAACGAAGTTGTGCGCAAAATGACGATTCCCAACGATCCGTCTGCGACTCTGCGCGTCCAGAATGAAGCTCCTAGATTTGTCATGTCGCTCGTGCATTCTTCTTTTTCTCCCTCTCCTATTTTTATCCGACTTGACAAACGTCACGCTGCGAAATAAATGGTGACTGTTTTTAGCGAGGAAAAATCGCGCGGCAATAGATCGTTATCTGTCGATAAGATTAGCATACGTGTCATCACGTGTTTCGTGGACGAGCGCGAGTCGCGCTGGCGACACGATTCTCATGAAGCATTTCAATGAGACCGAGTAATACATTATGACTCATATGCAAGTGTACAATCTAAATAAGTCGACGAGAAATCGTTCGCTAGCATCTAGTCGTTCGTGTTCTTTTTCCCTCCAACATCTCCATCCTTGTCTTTTCATTCCTCTCCTTCGGAACAAATCTTGAATTCAGCTTTCCGACTTACGCGGCTTTATCAGCGCCGTTAAAGCTTCGCCTTATCACTTTTACGTTTAATCAGTCACCAAGTTGATTTTCAAACTCATCTTATCAGGCCGAGCGATTCGTGAGAATTCAATGACACGCACAGTTTGTCAACAAACGATTCATCGATTTACAACCAAAATCATGCCACCTTTCGACAATCGCTACAAAATCATTGGCAATCCACAAGTTCGTCATTATCGAACGATGACAAAAACGCAGCTGAATTGCGATGTTGTAAAGCTGCAATTGTCGCAGTAAGTGTTGCGCTGCTTCTAGGAACGGCGTATCGACCGAATCTTGGCGACTAATCGCGTCAATCCGGCGCTGTTTCATCGTGAAAATTCATTCATCGATGAACTCTATCCTAGGGAACATTGGTCGTGGGCCGAAGTAGGCATTTTTGTGTGTGCGGCGTTTTGTTCGCCACAAATGCGCGCCTAAATGCGCCGTTTCTACCGACTGCATTGCTCCCGTTTGCTCTTCTTTGCGCATTCCTTGTTGCGCGTAGCAGCGTTTTATCTCTCTTGCAACTCGGCAACGAACGAACTCGCAGCCAAGGTGCGTCACGCGCAAAAATATGTATATCCTGTCTCTGTTGCTCCAGTCGTCTTTATCTTTGTCTTCGCCGATCCGAGCGCTCACTGACTAATCTAAGCTTAGACTGAATCTTTCCACGCAGAATGTTTTCAATTCTCCGCTAATTTGTCACACCCGAGTCGACCCTTTCGCCGTGATCTGAAAGATCATTTGTTTATTTGAACATAAACAATAGCGATTGGCTAAAAAGTCGCTAAGACAATGAATCGGCTTCGAATACCTTGTCGACTGCTTCGGTCAAGAGTTGTTTTTGCAACTTATTTAACGCGCTCATTTTTCATCTCAACAAGAGCGCGTGAATTTGTTCGCCACAGTTGCAGACATTTTTCTTAGTTGCATATTTCGAGGCTCTTGACGTGCCATTCGAGTACAATTTATTCGACAGCTTGATCTAGTAGTTCAGCTTTAAGCTAAAAAATGCCAAAATGGTATTGCGTTAAAGGAAAACTTTGATCAGCTGTTTCTGTTATGTGCATTTCATTCACAATAAAGCGCGCGGCTAAAAAAAACACTCAATGATAGTTTTGCAACTACCATCTCAATGCATATTATTGTTACTGATAGCGAATCGCTCGAGTTTGCGAGCAACATTAGTGCGTTCATTTGGCGCCGATACGCGATTCAAAAGTTCACTTTTGAGCGCTGTTTTTCTCCTCTGATAACTTGTTCGCGCCATAAATCCATACAGAATAAGAGCCAATAACGAGCGCAACATAAGCGGTTAGCTGAAGCTTGGGAGTACCGTTACTAAAATTGTCTTTCTCACATTACGTTTTCCTCGCTTTATAAAGTACAGCTGATTTCGTTGTGAAACACTCGGCTCGGCTTTTTTGTTTCGCCTACGAGTTTCTCTCAGCTGCTCAAATTGATTCCAAATTACGCCGATGAATAATCGGCCAATCAAAATCGTAAGCAGCCCGACGATACTTTTACTTATGCACTTTGCAACTGCTTTTGTTTTCTCTCCATTTGTCCGTCTGCCGATGGTGTTTGATATTTCAGAACGGGTTTATAATATTTCAGCGCAGCCGAATGTTGCTGATAAATACTCCAAAGGGGATGGCGGAGCGAGAAGCCTCGAGACAGAGACAGAGACAGCAATAAAAGGAATTGTATAAAACGGACGAAGTATGGAGGTATCGCGAGGCGAAGAAGCTTAAAGATTGTTAAGACAAGAGTGGATGTTGCTCGTGGAGGGAGGGGAGCCCGAGCCGGAAGAAAAAGACGAGTCCGTTCGGGACGCGGGGCAGAGGAGCGGCAGGGCGAAGGGAGCGACTAACGCAGAGGCTCGAGAGCGAGCGAGCGAGCGACGTTGCGACGTCGGCACGCGGTGTTGGCGAGCGCTCCCATTTGCAAGCAGCAAAGCAGGAAACGTCTTTGAATTCGCAAGCAAAATATTTTGCATACTCATTATTGTTGAAAACGCTGCTCGCTTCCGCCATCATTGTCTCCATCCTCCTCACCGAAACCGACAAATAGGTCAATATGCTGTCTCCGTTGCGATCAACTCCATCAACTAGAAAAGGACAGACGCAAATTCGCGAGTCCAACTGCACACATTTTGGACGCGCGCGCTCTCTCGATCGGCTGTTTTTCGTTGTAGAAAGTTGCTCTATAAAGAGTTAATGCACGATAATCCGCGCCGTAACCAGCAGATTCACCCAAGCAAGCAGCAGAAGCAGGAAAAATAAACTATTTTGATTTCCTGTTTAGCAGCTTGGATTGAAATGTTCATAAGAGATTACGCTTTGTGCACAGCCTTTTTCAAAGAAACGTCCAATTACTCACCGAGTTATTTGTAAGTCTGAAACGTGCCATCTATTAAGACGTTGGTAGAAACACAATGTTAACAAATGATACAATTATTATTTACTCATTGATAAATGTGAATCTTTATTTATAGCTGCGTCTCGTGCTCGCGTGATGATTCGAGCAGACCTATGGTCGAAAGCAGCGATCGAGGCTTCGCTGAAACGAGAGTATTTTTTTTTCGTTACATTACGTCGCTGCGACGTCTCCTCCCGATGTTCGCATCTTTCAAATTGTGCCAAAAACCAGTCGCTGCTCCAAACCAAACGTTGCTCATTTTTGCCTGCTAACGTAATTGCTCGATCCATAAAAGAAATCACACCAACCATCGCCTCCAATCCGTGTGAATACACATTTTTCATAATTGAAAGATAAGCTACGAGTTTGAGTATTTAAACATGGCGTATAATGATTTATTAGATTCATTATATTATGCACATAATTATAGATAATTAACATCCGAGAGGTATAATCTTGTGGCCGATACGCGAAACCAGAAATAACACGCGTCGCGCTATTTATAATGATCTAGCACGCGGTGTTCAGTCCGGATGGCAAAAAAAAATACGCGAAATGATGTCTTTGACAGTCGAATTCGCGCGACCTTGTGGCAGTTTGTTTCCTCAACGACTCCACGCGACAGAATTTGACCTTCAAAAGAGCAACTAAAGTTTGCACTGTCTTCATATAACATTACCATGGGATACTCAGCCGAAGGTCAATAGCTCTCGCATAAGGCGTACGTTACTTTTCAGTTTACGTCTATTTACATACCAACAAGGAAGTGACCTGAACTAAATTCATCGCGTTTATTTTGTAGATGTTCATAAATCATACGAATCGCAATAATTCATTATTTTTGATGCAAAGATGTTACTTTTTCTAAGATCAAGTGTGCGCTTCGCAATGAAGAGAGACAGAAACTGGTTTGACAGTGATACTAAACGCTTAGGGAGCATTTGGATTTCGCTGAAATAACGAAATTAACCCAACGACTCTGTAACCTGGAATTATCTTTATTGAACTTTCATCGACTCGGATGAACTCCGTAAAATAATGAATTAATATTGTAGAAAATACGCTTGTTAGATACCAATAACAACTACATGAAATAGTTCATTCAATGAAGATGGTTTGTAAAAACCAGATAACTGTTTTGATCGATTCCCCCTGAACAATATGATTCATTTGAAACGTGCTGTGCAGTTCATTTCATCGATGCACTGATTTAAGAAACTGTTCAAATAAAAGTTACATAGCGGCGCTATGTAAATCTTAAATTTGTATTCAAATTTATTACAAAGAGCATACTCGCACACCTTCAAAGAAAATGGCATTGAATGAAAAGTAAATATCGCGACGTTCAATTATGCAAACCGATACGGCGAACCGTATCTTCGAACAAAATGAACTCGCGAGTACCAAAAACATGGATTCGTTGCTGCAATGTTGTATCTCCTTTGCCAGCCAGTGACTAGTTGGTAGAAGCAAAAAAGCCCAATTCACTGTTACGGAAACTCTGTTCTCTACCTGGCATCAGGTAAGCAGCATTCCTTCCTCCACGAAACCAGGTGTTTCGTCAATTTTGGTACAAAAAGTTCATTGCCAATAGCTGGCTGAGACAATTGTGTACTGAGTAAACGCAAACACGAGCATTTGCTTCGCCTACTCACGGCTCGGATTGAAAAGTGACAAAAACCATGTCCAGTTCGGCAGGAGAGGAAAGGTTCGAGGTGAAAAGAGTGTGACTGTGTTTCCAAAAAGAGTCTCAACGTGGCATAAACCATGCCAACTGCCAACTGATCTTGCATCTCGCGTCCTTGTTGCTCTTTCTCGCAGCACGTCTCTTCCTTGTTGGTACCGCATCTGCAGTGTGACCCCTCCATGGTGCACGAGGTTCATGTCCAGCTGTTCACACAGGCGCAACCATGAGTGTAAGTGTGTGTACACACACACACACACCCACGTTCATTAGAGCTCTCTTTTTATTGTCGTCCTTCTCTGTTTTTACAGCCGTTACCGATTGTTTATCTAGGCAGATATATGCACTCTCGTAAGGCACGCGTGAACTTCACGTGCAACCGCTCGGACACGTAATTGTAGGTTAGGTATCAGTCAATGAACAGAGACAGCGCAAGTCCAAGACAGACAAATGACGCAAAGATATAGAGCAAAAGTTTGCAGATAAACATAAATAAAGCGAGATCAGGAGATAAAACTGAAAGTTCAGGGGTGGCAACCTTAAAGAGGCTCCGTTACACTTTCACCAATACTTGTTCCTGCCTTTCTTCGGTTTGTCTCTCCAAAAGAATAACCTTTCGCGTTAGAAGAGTAACGGTCGAGTCGGCGCAGCCGTAAATAATCGAACCAACAATGACACGCTGAATCGTGCCATTGGAGCGCAAATTGTTTATCATTGTTCATCATTGTTGTTTATCAAAGAAACAAAAGCACACGGTGCAAGAACAAAATTCACGCGTTCGATATCGTCATCTGTGCGATGACGTCACAGAAGGTCTGACTTAGCCTCAATCCTGTGGTATTTGAGTCGCTGAGTTGATACAATTTGGAAATAAGAGAGGGAGCGGGAGTTGCGAGAACGACAATGCTTCTAAAAATATAAACAAACAGTAGGTGTTTGCGCGTCGCGCAAAACGTCATCACTGATCAATTGGTTTGTTGCTGATGTAAACACAACATTGTAAATTGTCTTGAGTTAAAAATTGACCTGTCAACAATAATCAGCTGACTACCAATAATACTACAATGGCGCCACAAAGGGCGGTGCCACTGGAGTTGTGCAAGAGCCTAAACGCGAGATTAGATTCAATGAAACATCGTCGCGTTTTGGTCCGCGTTAGAAACTGGCCACCAATGAAGACAAGATCGAGCTGCGTTTCTCCAGCCCGGCGACGCTAATTGAACATGAATTTGGGTGAAAAAACCAGCTTTTTTGTTACACGGTGTTTCGCGTGAATCAGACTGCACGTAATTGTCCATCAAAATAACGAATTAACATAAATATAACTTGGAGCTAATGATATTGAATTGAAATTGCGTAATGACATGTCATCAAATGCGTGTTTATAATTCATTGAGGTACACAGAAACGATCTCGAGGCAAGATTCCATCGCGTGAAATTGCTTTGCAATTATAATTCGTCTTGTCGGAAAAAAACATAACCTCACTTCGGAGTGTCGAGTCGGTGCTGGCTGGGTGTTCGAATGCACGCGTTTGATGGCTTGTCAAATTGGCAATGGCGCTTTTCAAAATGACCCTCGACAAGGCGCTGTCCATTTTTCGAGTTTGACCTTAATTGTTGATGCCGAATCTCTTATTACAAGTACTGTACTATTTTCGCCTGCGAATGTTCGTCGCTTGGCTAACAATCGACTTGCATTGGAATACGATAAAAACACAAATCGATGCCGGGGCATTGATTTCGTTTATATTTGTTTACAACGTCATTTGTCCGTCAATCCGAACGGTCTGGTTGTTGATAATTATTCGATTTCATTGTTAACCCAAGCTGCTCGAGTTGACCAAACGAAATGTATTTTTCCGAGACAAATATTTTCCTAACAATTGCAATATTAGACAACGTATTTTCAAAGTCACTAGCGCTTTTCCCGACAAGGATAAAGCTAGGTATACAACAATGCCTAATTGTGTTAAGAATCGGAGTCATTTTTCAAAAGGGAATATTAATTAGGGGGAACGGTCAGGGCTTTGAAAGGTCGAAAAAGCAGAATCATGGAAATAGGTAGGATTCACAGGAGGCTCGAGTTGGTTACAGAGCGTAGCGAGAAAAGTCTAAGCATGAATTCGTTTGCGACGCAACGCAGTCGTACTTTCATTTTACGGACTGCTGTCGTGCGCATCCCACGCCAAAAACTCATCAATCAGACAGGCATTAGCGCACAGAGAGGCTTTCGAATGGAGAGCCCAAAGCCTCGCTCGGAGAAGCGTTGCTCTCGTGGCGTCCGTTGTGTGTGTCTGTATGTGTGCGTTTGCGTGCGTTGTGTGTATGCGCGCGCGTGTGTGCGACTGTGTGCATGTACATGTACGTGTGTGTATTCGTGCGCGCATGCATGCGTATGTGTTTGAGTGTGTAAGCTGAGTGTGTGGATGTGTGTGTGTGGATGTGTGGAGGAATAAAATGAACGGTGTGTGCAGTCGCGAGGACGAAGACGACGAGAGAGAAAAAAAGTTGGAAAAAGAAGTCTCACCTGGGAAACTGCGTGGCCGCGACTTTCTCGGTGCAGACGCGTAATCCAACGAATGGCAGAGCACATACAATAGATGGGACACTGATTGGCCACTTCACTAGACAACACACGGCATCTCGCGAACGTCACCCGAGAACGGGGGGGGAGGGGCCGCGCGGCCGAAAACGGCGCATAAATGAGCAATCAGTGGCTGGTGGGTTGCGGACGCGACGCGTCGCTTCTGCACTGGAAAACGAGCACACGCGTACTGAGCGCACCAAGGAGACGGCCAGACGGGGCTGGCTGCAGTCACACGAACGCAGCCAGTGACGTATCGGCCCGATCGGGCGCGCTCGGATAACCCCCCTCCCCCGGGCCGACGCGCTTCTCAACTCTCCTCTAGAGCGAGACGCCTGACCGCCTGACTCGGAGGACACTCCAAATCAGCCTAACTTGTATATGGAATCCGTGGACAAACGCCGACAAAAATATGGCCTGCGATTAACAAAATGATTCACTCCCATCTCAGCCCGCAACTGCGCCCTCCACTTGACAAACAATTCTGATCCAACCGTCGATGCACTTCCTTATTTCTTTGTTTGCATAATACGCGCGTATCAAAACTCCGTTGCCTTATTTGGGCTTTTTCAAATTACTCACTCGCGCGGCGTCACAATCATGCTTTGGACTCAAAGCTAGTTTTGGAACCTAGAGCATTCGCTGTTTTCTAGTCATAAGTCAGATGCAGAATCTTTTCTTTAATCCAAATAACGTGCAAAAAAGATGTATTTCATCGTTTAGGTTCATAGCTCTTGGCTGGCGATCCCTTAAACTCTTAAGGCGATGCGCGGTGAGCCAGGTTTATTTGAAAAACAATTTCAGGTGCACGACCGAGACACCTATGAGATCGTTAATTGACACGCGCTCTTTTTCGAAACAATCTCTCTTTTGCGGCAGCTTTTTTCGGGCTATTTTTTACACGCCAAATTGCGCATTTAGACATTTGGCAAGTAATATAAGGGATAACAAGATCAGTTACATAGTTACGTGTGATTTACGTTGCGACACGTTTCTTATGTTCTTTCATAATCGACTGTTTTGTCATAAAAACTTGATTATTCATTTTCGAGACAATTTCATTTCGCGGCTTTTATTATCGAAGATCGAAGTTTAGGTAAATCGATAGGTGATCAATAATTGCGGTTAAAAAGTAATTATTCAGTTGGAAGAAATATTCTTAAGCGATGATTTATCCAATTGTTATAGCAATGTCACTATTGCCGAAATAATAACGTTGAATTAAATTGATGGTCGATGAAATTGTAATGTGATGTTTATATTTGAACCTTTGAATACTTGCAAGAGATTGAATTACTAAATCATTTACTTTTTAGTCTTATAGCATTCAAATAAATGATAATGTCATTTCAAATGTAAACTTTCAAAATTGAAATGTTTGAAGAAAAGCAACCATATAACGAGCCTTAAAATATCGACTCGTATTCATAACGAAATAATACATTTGCATGAGAAGCTTCCAAAATTGTTTTGTAATACGCATTTCAAGCAGGGCAAGCTGAAACAGAGAATTGTATAAAAATCCCAAAATCTCTCCATTGGCATTGCAACGCAATGTGCTGCATTTAAAATCAATCAAAAATGCTCATTTGAATGAACTTATAATTTGTCATCACGACTTTCGTTTTGAAACTGTAACAACTGGCCGTTTGTTAAATAAACAATTTGCTCTCGCCGTCGAGGCTAATCGATAAATGATTGTTTACAGGTGTTCTCGGAGGAAGTACAAGATGCATAATCGTTATCTAGACGGAATCTAATTGCCACGTGAAAGTAAAAACGAATCGAATAAGTAAATGGCGAGCATAACGTGTGTATCGATTGGTTTGATTTGCAAGGTGAAAATCGGATAAGATGCAAATGAGCGTTGACCCTCGAAAGGTGCGATAAATCGCAAGGATCCGTGGCTGTGCGTTTTGTCCGGGCGAAAATGAGCGAGCGGTGTTTGGAATTGGAACGGCGAGCGAGAAGCCGCATCCGAAATTGCACAAGATGGTCGTTTTGGACGGCGTCGTCGGTGTTGCCATCGTTGTCGTCGATCCGCGTCCCTCTCTCCGTTTCGTTCGGCTTCGTTCACAGTGAACAGCAGTCGCGTTCGTCTGCCCCTCTCGAGTTCGTGCCCCTCTCGTGCCAGTTGACGCTTTCTCGCACTGTACGTGCATCATTCTGTCTTTTCTCATACCTGCCGCTACTTACGTCCTTGTCACGCCACTCCGCGGAGAACCATTTCGTCCTCATTCCGTCTGTCGATTATTTTCGCCCTTTTTCTTCCTTGCATTTCATCCTTCCGTCCTCTTCCAATTTGAATCCTCTCCTTTCTACGATCCTGCCGATCCTTTTCTCTCCGCCGCGCCTTTATTGTCATCTTTTCTTCTGCCACCATTAAGTTCTTCTTTTCAAATAAGTACTAACCTAATCATGCCATAGTTCTCAATCAATTTTATTCCGTTTAATGGGCTCACTCTCCCCCGTAAATCTCGGTTTAGCTTGCGTTTCATTCCTTTTGTTTCCCTTTAACAGCTTCAAAGTATCGCCAAATTGTTTGCCGACTCTCATGTCTCGTATTTTTTCCAACTGTAATTTTCATTCGGAGCAATGCATTCATCCGCTAAAGTCAGCCATAAACCATGAGTCAGGCCACGCCGAAGACCAGAACGTTTCGTTTATCTCACCTTTCCAAACTCGGCTCCGATAAAAATGCTATAACACACATACATTGTCACCTATCATTTGTTTATGTTCGATTGATTTCTTATTAAGTTTCGTTTCTCATTAGCAGTTAATATCCATGCAATTCTTCGGAATACTTTACATTCAAACGTGGCTTTACTTTTTGCCCGAATTACAACCAGCCTCCACTTTTATCTCCTCTTCATTCGACACCAGAGACAAAGTTCGAAACTATCATCTGCTTTCAATTACTGCAAATGTGCCTGGCACAAAGTGAAAAATTTGAATTGATTTTCAAACTTCGCATTCAAAGTCTATTCCTTCATAGATATGTAATGAACGATAAAATACTATCTCACATTGTTGCTATGCTTTCAGGTTGCGCTGTAACAATGAAAGAACATATCATGAATTCGCGTGCCAGATGTTTCAAATGAAAATTTGCTCTCAAAGGTTTTCATTTACGCGTTTAAACAAATTCGCTATTGTGGCAACTCACATCCCAATCAGCTGAATAAAGACAAACATTCGACTTTTCATATTATGTAAACAAAGAAAGTCGAAGAAACTTCACTAGACGATAAAGTTCAGAGAAAACAGTCCATTATTTTAGTAACTCCATATGTACCGCAATTCCCCTGCACGTTCAATCACTCCTCTAGTGATATCAAAACATTTTTTGTCATTTCATATAATTGTTCGATGGTAATCAACTTTCCTGTAACAGTATCATCTCGGTGATGAAAATTCCATAACGCAGTCTATCAGTTTACTCTGAAAGCACTCTTTTAGAAAATTCAATGTTTATTAAATACGCTCTTTCGTACGCAACTTCACTTTACAGAAAGTCAAACAATTTAAGCGCTACTCAAATATTCTTTTTTCGTGTGTCTTATCCTTACGTTGATATTTATATTCAAATTTGTTAACAATATGTAGTGCTAAGTTGCCAATCAGATGTTTAATATACCCAATTCAATGTTAATCAAATACTTTCCTGGAAGTCAAATTTCTATTTTATTTTATTACACATTTTTTTATCTCGAGCAAAATTTATTTCACCTCCCCTCTCCCTTTATTTTACCTTTTCCCCTACATTTTATATCGCCTATCTTTTTTACTTTGTATACATAATTTATTATCTTTATTTATCTTGTTTTCTTTATCTTGGCTACTTTGAAGAAAACCGTATTTTTGGGATTTTCCATCAAAGGTTCAAACAAGTATAAATATAGTAAATTCAGAAAATTAACAGTTGAACAATTATTCTTTAGTTGAACATTTTTTTTTACAGTTTTGGTATCTTTCATAATGTCGACAAACTTGAACAATGTATAAACTAGATTTTCGCACGCTCGAAGTACCGTTACATGGATACTTTATTCATTAAACGAATTTAATCGATAACTTATCTCCGTTTATCTAAATTAATATAATAGAAATCTATTCATTGAAAATAATAGAATTTAATTTAAATTAGGTTTACTTGGAAAAACGCCTAAATTGACGTGAAATAATTTTGAACAGTCTCAAATTTATTTCTTCGATTAGTTGTTTTCCTTTTTTTCATTAACAAAAACAAAAATGTTTGATTTGTTGAAACAAGAAAACTAATCCAATTTTTATATGAATAATAATAACAGATATCCGTTTTTATTGTTGGCAATTACAACAATGAAATTATTGCCAATTTGTATAAGTTATCAAATGTTTAACATTGTTAATTGAAGAAATATTTTAATTTTAATCAAATAATCAATTATGAAACATTGAGATCTTATACAATGCATAAAAAATAACAAAAAAACTATCGACATTTGCCCGATGCCAAATGTTACAAATGAAACATTATTTTATTTTTCATTTTTTACGTAAGA
>JABFQD010000651.1:0-23571 GCA_022817045.1 Psix sp. ZL-2020 | reverse complement strand
TTTTAATTAAAAATTCAAAGATAACTACCACAGAAAATATTTTATTTTGTTTTGTAAATATGCAGTTGTTCATCTATTTATTATTTAAAATTAAGCACAACTGGTTAAAAAACAAAAAAATTAACTTATAATTTTATGAAAAAGTTTATTTATATTTCCTTGTTTTTTGGAAACATAACATTTCAGCTTATTTTCAAGTATTAATTTTATATTGTATTTTTTCAATAATCTAATATTATTTCATAATAAATTAAAAATTAATACTGGAGTTAAATATACCAGATATATTACTTGAAAAAAATGTGCTCTATTCAAAGATCGCGCGTCAGACATGCGCATCACTACAATTAAGGAATGCTCACAATTCATTTAAATTCATCTTTCCCATTACTAATACAATATCTTCCATTTTTATTCCTCTTCCAAAGTTTCATTTTAAATCCATTTCCTTCTTTTTTTCAGTTAAACATTATCAAATTTTAATTCCATTTAAATTATGAAAAAATAAATTGATTTCCCTGTTAATATCTATCAAAAATAAAATCAATTTAAATTAACTTTTTTTTGAAAATAACTTCTTTATCATAAATGCGAATTTTTCTTTTGAATTCTTTTGAATAAACAATAATGATTCTTAAATAGTACTGATTAAAAATGCATCAAATTAATATATTGATATTAAAATACTATATATGGTTTGTAATAGTGGTTAGCATCTCACTCGAAGAGCAAGATTTGAAGACAAAAGAAGTATGAAATGAAAGCCTTCGCGCATTGTGAACAGCACTCAAGATCAGCCTTATATCTCTATCTCCGTCTGTTCGGGCTCACTCGGACACTGCAGCGACAGCGGCGCGATCAGATGTGATCAATGTGATTGATATTTAACATAAATAGTTGAATTTCTGCGCGAACCCATGAGTGCTGATCCAAACGGTCGATTTGGTGTTGCGTCTATTTGTTCGCCGACCAAGCTTCGCCCTCTGTTTAATGATGGGTCAGTCCTCGAGCATCTCGGGCATAAGCGGTGAGTCTGTCCAGTCGTTTCGAGAAGCGATCTTCACGCCGCATCTAAGAATGACAGCACTTTCGCTCGTCTTATTTAGGATCAACGTTAACAATTTTGCATTGTTGCACTTGTTTATGTTTCTCCAACAATGAGACTAACGCTCTCCGATTTCTAGAATTAAGGGTTCCGCAGTCTAATGGGTATTCAACGGACACGGTTTTTTCCCAGTAATTAATTAGGTTGTTATTAGCGATTTTTGAAAATCAATAGAGTCATAAAGAAAGTACAGCGTGATTAGTTGACATTTGATTGATTGTTGAACTTCGGATTTTTTCTGGGTACCACATTTTTGTATGATATATTGGGATTGTTGGAGACTATATTTAGGTTGAGAAACGTATTGATTTGGTGAAGACATTTGTTGTTTGTGGTGGTATTTATGTTATGAAACATTTTTTTAATAGCTGGATTTATTCGGTCATAGTTAACATCATTTGAATATAATATATGTACATTGCATTATGACAGCAGTTTACCGATATTTATTGGACCGCTTTGTAGGTTAGAATATTGGTTCCCAATTTCCGTACTAAGGAAGTGGTCGCGGTTTTTTGTAAACTTGTATTGTTGATTGTTGATAGTTATTGGATCAAAGAATATTTCCCCTGTATTTTTTATTTCTTATGAGTCATATTATTTGTGGTACTTTATGACACGTTTTTTTGCAAATCTTATTATCAGAGTTGTTTAATTATTGAATAATTGGTTTTTAATTGACTAAAGAGATAAATTCGGTTATACTAAAAATGTGAAGCTGTAGACGGAAAAATAAATGTTTATGTAACATTATTTTGTTGAACAAAACATAATTGTTTGAATGCTTTGCAATAACAGTGTTTTAAAATTATATTTTTAATTATAAAATTTAATTTCTTAAAGTTTACTAACTTTAATTAATGGACAGTTTAACATTTTTAATAATTAAAAATATATTATTTCAATTTAAAACTAAATTTTGTTTCTTTTTGTATCATTATTTTTTTTCGACATATTAGTAATTTATGAAATTCAAAATTGAAAAATTACCAAATGTTTTCTTATTAAACAACAAAAAACATGTGTAGTATATGAAATATTTGTATACAAAAGATTTCTTAAGAATATCTATTTTATCAACAGTAGGTTGTTCTTCCAGTACTCAGCTGACCTCTTTCGGTGAATTTCGTAAACATTGTGTATTCATATGTACGATCTTCCTGAATATCAATACACATTTTAATTGTATAATTATTATTTATTTCAACATTAATTTCATAAGTTTTACTAACTGGATTATTTAAATTTTATTTTTCTTAACATTAAATATAAAATAATTATTCATACACCATTTCGAATTTATTTGAAGTTCCCCAACACTAGTCGAGTATTCATTAATTCTGAATTATCAACAAAAGCATCTTAATTCTTTAATTGTATTTGAGCCTTGCATTCTGAATCACGAATTTGAAATTTAAATCAATGTCTGATTTCATTTTACTAACAATCCAAATCTTTTAACCATTTAGTTAATAGTATGGGATACTTAACAACTGATGTGTCTCAAATTGGAACACTTAATTTAAGTATAAAAACATCATTCACCAGATCCATATATTTCATTTTAACACTATGCCAAAACTGTTTTTACCGACATTACAGATTTTCCAGATTATTGACTAATTTTAAAATCGAATAGTTTTATGCTAAATTGAAGATTCTAAATGATTTTCTTGTTTTAAAATGAAGCAAATGCCAACAAATTATTCCAAATCAATTATCAGTAAAAAGTGCATTTTTATTTTATCTAATATTTATAATCATCCCTTGAACCATTTTACTTATAAAAATGTTATGTATCATTTTTTACACGGTAGATAAGATTTTCATACATATTTCTGACAAATAATACCTATATCGTATTACGAGATTCGAGTACCTGTGCGGAGCATGAGATTGCAGCTTGTATTTCTCATAAATTTAAACTTTGACAAACGAATTTAGTAGAACAGAATAAAATATTATAACCAGAATTTTATATTTCATTATTATTTATTGTTTAAATATTTAAAATTTGGAAAAGTTCTGGTTTTTCTCATTGAATGAAAACAAACACTTATAAATAATAAAATAACTTAGTATATTTGTATAATAAATAATTTAAATAATGTAAAATAAACGTGTTTAATTCATTAATCTAAGGTATTCCATACTTATGTAGTATACTATTACGTACAATGTTGAAAATTCAAAAATTGAAATAAAAATGTAATTTTTCGATAGAAAATGCACTTTATGCAACGTATGCCTTTAATCACTACGTGATTTATAGTTATTAGTTTATTTGTACCGTTGTTTTCTTCGGATGTATCACGACATCACGTACGTTTTATCTCAAATACGAGCCGAGCCTTTGAAGCATATGCCGAACACTTGCGTGGCCTTAAGCTTTACTATTTTATCTGCTATTGTTGTTTTATTACCTGCGAATATTATCGGTAATTCACAGGAGGTCGTGTCCAAACAAAAGTTTTCTAATACATCTGCTTGCGATGTGTTCAGAAATTTTCACTCTTGTTATTCAAAGCGTTTACTGCTTAATAATCTACAATTTCATTTTTTTAAATTACGCGCGGAAAGAGTAAAAGAAAGATTTTTCACGTTTTAGGGAAAGTCAAATCATAAATAAGTGACAAGGTTTTTTAAAACTCGTATAGAACTAACTGCAAGTGAAGTCAAAAAGGAAAATTTGTGAAAAGGGACCTTTTCACAAATGCTATCTCGTTCACAAGAGATACAGGTTTTTGTTTTCTTTTTCGTGATGTAGTAGTTCAAGTAGTCGTGGTTAACTTGGCACAGTGTGGGCTACAGATGTTATTGTCATATGGTAGACCTGTGACTCGAAGTGGAGCCTGCAGGCCAACGAAACCGGCATCGTTATTTCAGTAATGTTTCCAAAATGTTTTCTGATCTACTTTATTCTTAAACTTCAAAATATAAATTTTAAGGTTAAAATAACTTTTTAATCAAAAAACAACTGGGGCCATTTCTGATTAAGTAGAGTAAATGTGTTTGGTTTAATTTTCTGATTTTAATTTTTAATTCAATTCTTTCGGACTAAAAAGAAATTCTTTCAAGGGTAGTAGTTCAATGTTTGTTAAGTTAGTTTAGACATAATTAAAATGTCTAGCTGCATTGTAAATAAAAAAACAAAATGTAGAAATGAAAATAAATTTCAGGGAAATGGAGAGAACTGAGTGGAAAGACGTGTGTGAGCCTCGCATTCGCGGACGAAGTTAATCACAGGGCAGCGACCCAATTCTCATGAGTATTTTTACCAAAAGGTGGCGGTGTGTGTCTTCTGAACCTCTCGGATACCAAGAGCGAGCAAGAAACACGGCGACGAGCATCGGCGACCTCGGATCCCTCTGACGCACGAGCTCTTTTGCTCTTCGTCCTATTCGTGACTCTCTCTATCTACTTCTTTCGCTTTCTATTGAGTCTAATGACTCTCTGGAAATGCAATTTCGCATTTCTTAGTCTCATGACGACGTTGCTAAGGCCTGGCTAGAAGCCACGAGTGCTTGATAGCTGTTGTTGTTTCGCGAAAACCAAAATTACTGTTACCAAACCAACATCAAGCGATATTGTGAGACAACCATTGTATTTTATGATGCAAGAGATTATATTCAAATTGATGAATGATCTGGATAAAAAATTGAATAAGTACAAAAACGTTGATCTTTACATCGATGTGTTGTTCTTTTTTATTTTTCATTTGGGAGGCTTTTACAGATTCCAAAGACAGTTGCATTGTTAAACATTTAGCATTTCAAAAATCAGGACCCAAGCAAACTTCGAACACGTACAATGTCTTTCAAACCAATCGTCATTACTTGTTTCCTCATAAATTTGTGCGACGCACCGTCGGTTGTTTCTTTCTATAGACTTCAGCGACCAGAGGTGAATTTCATTGTGCAATCTTCAAGCCAAATGATGAGAATGAATGCGGTTGACCTGCGTTTCAAGAAAAGCGTAGAAGATTTGGACTATTCTTCTGAGCCAAGGTGCAGCACACCAGCACGAGTCTCAGGTGGAAAACACGTGAACCGTAGAGACGTAATCGTCGAACAGGCGGAAGGTCGTAAATATCCAACTGTTCGTCTAAGCACGAATTCTTCTTTATTCGAATCCAAAATCATACAAAAACGGCAAAAAATTAATCAGAATCCAAAAACCAGTGATTTCTGATTTATCGGACGCCCCCACCTATCATATTCAATTACTGGAATGAAGTTCTGAAACAAAATAGCAACGCCGAAAAACAATTGTGCGATTGTTAAGTGTGATAAATAACTCTCTAGAGTTACTTTCTGGGTGTATATTTACTCAACGAGGAGTGGAAATAGTCCGCTTGACGAGTGGCCAATTCGAACAGTCTTCAAGTTATAAAGAGAGGCGAGTATAAGTGGACGACGCGAGGGAGGTGGCAGAAGGGTGTCAGACGACAAGAAAGACAGCGTTGTTAGTTAGATATGAGTGAGAGCGAGACGTAGTTGAGGACCTTTTCCAATTGACGTCATAGACGCTTGCTCCTCTTTTTTCGTCATCGTCTCTTCCCGCCTCGGCTCTTTCTCTATTTCCTACTGGGAATACGGTTAGACGGTCAACACTTGCTATCGAAACGCAACGCACGCCACCGATTTTAGACACCCATTGCAGATTTAACTCTGCCCGAGTATTAACGACACAACAGACCTTCTAACCCGAGACTCAGCCAGTTTCTTTAGATTGCTTTCTATTAATTACTATGAGTATCCCTGTATAGAATAATTCGCAGCATAAATAGCCGAGAGCTAAAGAAATTCATAATTTTGATCAAATTAGCACTCACTTTGGAGATGCGATGTGACTAAAATTTTAACTAGAAGTGGAAGAACTCAGCTATGATAAGATTTCTAGATCTTTACTTTTTACTGATATGAAACCATTTACGGTACTTTATCAAGATTGGCTCGATAATATTTCTATAATTGTAAAATCGTTATTGGATACCACTTATCTATGCGTTCTAATGAACTTGAAGTAGGAGATAATAAAAATGAGATTTATCTTTTACTTATATTTTATTATCATTTTACAGTTTTTAATAGCTTATTGGGATGATTTTGTAAAAATACTACCAATTGCGTACTATCATTTACTATGTTGTGGTAACCTAGTTTTAATGTGATGACTTAAGTTGTCAAAACACAAATATTAACGAGACGTACACAATTAATTCATTTATTTTCATCTATGATCTAAAAAAGGAAGGGTTAGAAATGATTAAGTGTAAATAAAATGCAGCAATTATTTTTTAAATTAATAACAGTTGCAAAGAATAATAATTTAGTTGATTATTTGAAGTATCACCTGATGTAATGATTTAATGGTACCTCAAAGATATCAACTTAGCAATGCAACTCAAAAAAATCACAACACTCATCTCTACTCTCATTTCTACTCATTTCGGTGATCATTTCTCATTAAACCTTGAATCCAAACAACTAATCTATATCACATCAGAATATTTATCAAAGATGTCAAATTAACATTTTAAATTTATCGAGTAAGTCAAATAGTCGGTGTTTAAATATAGTAAGTGTAGGAAACTTCTAAGACTCTCAGGGGCTTTCTCTTATGCCTAATAAAGGGTAATTAATGAATTGATGAATTCATTAATGAATTATTTCAAACTAAATAAATATTACATTTCATTAGTGACAAGTACAAATTTATTCACCACATAACAATGAGAAAAAAATTAGAAAGTGCTTTTATCTTGTACCTGAACCGTATTATGTAGTATCATAAAGTTATAGAATATATATTTTCAAGTTATTGAAATTGAATTTCCTCATGAAAATGAAGAATTTATTGAAGAAAATTAACAAACATCTTTAAATCTACCATGAGTAGCTATGATTAAGATGACGTCAAGATTAACTGTATTTTCAATATTTTGCATATTGAATAAATGTAAGAGTGAAGGCCTCTCTTGTCATAATTGCTTGAGTCCTTTTTTAAAAAAAAGAATTGTTTTTTTCAATCCAGCTAATGATTAGCTCTTGAAAGTTTAAGATTTATTTGTTTTTAATCAACGTGAGTCTGAAATCTATAATTTCGCGAATCAAGATTTGTATTGTTTTTTGTTTCTAATTAACCCGACTATGGTAATTATCCTTCTTCAAAAAGCAACTCAATTCCTGTACTCATTAATACAAGAATAGTTTCATTGGTTTATCAATTATTTATTACTATGTTTGGAAACCCCCTCAGCTTTTCCAGCCAAGTTTCCTTTGCTTTAATCACGCTCTCTGATTTGCCAGTTCCTCTTTGTCGACAGAGTTCCTCTTTGTTCTTCAACGAAATGCAAATCACGTTTCAAGCCTGCTCACGATTAATTCCTCCTCCTGTCACAATTAAGCACCATGACATGTTACCGAATGTCAGGGTCGGCTCTATTGAAATGCGAAAAGAGTGAATGTAAAGAGAAAAACGTTGCCAACAGGAGGGCATTCGACTTTCCCTTCTTTCTCTGGTTATTTTTTTTTCTCGTATATTTGCTCAAACAAACTGAAGTCGCGGAAAAAATGTGGCTACACAAAGAGGTGAAAAAAAAACATACAATATGACACGCGGTTGAATGAAGTGACCCTCGCGAGCAATTTTTTGTCGTGTTTTTTGAGTACGCGATTAGTCCAGCGAAGGGTTAAGGGACGGCATCGGAAATGTCATAACTCATGGAGATGAATTACGCGCGATCCAGCCACTGGGAACCCCGCCACTTGTTCGCGAGGGTGTAATACGCGTCGTTCAGCCCTTTTGTCCCAGGACGCGCCTCAGGGATTTCAACGCTGCGCTTCAACCCTTCCCTTGGCTATCGTTTCAGACTTAATGTACGCGGCTCTTATGATTGAGCTAGCTTTTGCGCTTAAATGAATTGCAACCTGGGCTTTTGATTGTATGGAAAATACAAGGTTTTTCAGACGGTTTAATAGGGTCTGATATACATATACACCTATATATACTTAGATGAATATTGTAAATTAAGAAGACTCACAATCCCCATCATCTTAACAGGGGTTTGACGGTTTTTAATATATCGTAGAGAAATAAAATTGGCAACTGAAGAATGGGGAAAGGAATGCTTAAATTTAGCGACGGAAATAAAAATGAGAAATGTACAGAATGAGAATTTTCCATTTTGATGTCGAGCTTCTCTCGTAGTCGTCTGTCTGTCTGATTTATTTATTTATCAAAGTAACAAAAAACCAAATGTTTGTGGAAGCGAGACCGTAATGAATAACTTTCGGGCGATCGTTTTACGTTATTTTATAGGGGGTGGGGGTATTGTACTTTATAGGACGTGTATGAAACTAGCATTATTCATATCGTTTGTGTGATTTCTAACCCTTGTTTGTTTTCAACCGTACATCGTGGTTGTATTAATATATGATTTGTGACTTCAGTACGTACACTTTGAAGCCGAAATATTTTTATCCTTACGACATCTAAAGAAATAATAAATTCATTTTGGGGTTCTATAAATTAGAATACCAAGCCACGAGAGCATCGTTTTTTAGG
Source organism: Psix sp. ZL-2020 (assembly GCA_022817045.1). Classification (NCBI taxonomy): domain Eukaryota; kingdom Metazoa; phylum Arthropoda; class Insecta; order Hymenoptera; family Scelionidae; genus Psix; species Psix sp. ZL-2020. The sequence goes on along the minus strand of JABFQD010000651.1, from coordinate 14,897 downwards.
GATATTTTAAGTTATGATAAGTTACAACATTCTTCATTAAATACTATACGTTGAAGTTGGCAATGCTATCAAATAATAATAGGGTATACTTATGACAAGACATCGCTATGGAATTGTTATGCCATAGTCATATCAAAAGACTTTTTAAAATCATAGTCATTTTATTTTTCATCAAAAGTCATGTTTTTGATTTAAACAAATAATCAATCCTAAAAATATATTTTAAAAATAATGAATCATTAAGATGTTTTTTAACATACTTTAAAATGAATTCAAGTAAGTAAATCAAAAATAGAAAAAGGCCGTATTATTCAAATACAAAATTTTTAGTACTGAAAATAAATTAACATGAATTTAAATGTATTTAATTAGCACTTTTCACTTTTATGTATGTTCATAAGACACAGTTTTAAATTGTTACCTAATTTGAATTTTCAATGCATATATAATTTCTTGTTACTCTGCATAAACTCTTCTAAAATCGTAATTAAAAATTCATGAAAAAGTAGCCATTTTTCATGAAATTGCTTTACGAATAAAAAATGTAGTACACTCCAATGTGGTAATAACATTTTGGCGTATATTACGCTGGTCGCGTGGCTCGGATCGGTCTCAGTTGGTGCGGCTGCTGCCGATACTTTTTCTTTCATGTGCGGAGGAACAAGAGGCCTTATGAGGCTCAAAGAAAGGTAGAAGAAAGACATAATACACAGAATGGACAAATCGCCACCTGTCGCAAATGAGCAGATGCGCGTCTATCCCGGCCAACGTCGACGAAGTGCCTTCTGGTTACAGCGGGCGGACCAACTCGGCCAATAATCATCTCATTTTAACCTTCATTAAATTTTTTTTGCACTGATCAATATTCTTGCTCTTTGATATCATATCTTGTACACCAAAATAGTATATCGAGCTAATTTCTGCTGAATTAATTTTGAACGAATTATATTATCGTCGCCGGAGAAACATTATTATATTTTCAAACTGAACAAAATATCGAACTCCAAATTTAAACCATATCAAATTTGGAATTCTTCATTTTCTGTTTGTTATTACTAAAGAATGCATTTTGAAAAAAATAATGTTAATGAGTATTGAAATGAAATGTGCAACTTTATTGGAAAGTGCAGTAACAGTGTGAAGTTAGTTAATAAAAGTAACATAATTTTAACGGATGTTGCGAATTTCAATGAAGAGAGTGGAAGGCATGCTGGCAAGAAATTTTAGCATCGTGGCGCGTGGCGGACGATCCTCTGACGGGGATAAGTACAGGGCGTAGGCGACCACTTTTTTTAACACATTAATAACGTCAAGTCTAGAGAAAAAAGGAGTAAGATGTTGCATCTTATTTTTCTGTATCTTCATAAATATTGATCAAAGATTAAAGATTGTTGAAAAATAGGACGAATGAAATTAAACATTAATAAACTACATTTTTTGATGAAATAACTATTTTTATTTTATTGTATTTTTTGTTCAATTCTTGCCTTCAATTTCACGCTCAATGTATAAGGTTTTTTTTTAAGAGTGATAACCGTAAGAAAAAAGAATGAGACATGTGACGATTTCATGAAAAAGGACATAAGTATCGATATCTTATTATATAGAACTAGTCATTGGAACTAATAAGAGAGCGAGGATAGTAAAATTCGATAGAATTCAAGCCATATGCCGATGATTGGGCATTTGGTCCCTGCGATATAAATTTCTGCCGACCACTGGTCAGTCTGGTCGTGGGAAAACCAATTCCAGTCATAAATTGGCATCAATCTCAGAGGGAAATACACGCTTGTTATACCTCACCCGGTCTTTTTTATTAACTATAAAATGAACCAAAAGCATTCGTAACACATTTTCATACAGACTTCAAAAAACAACTACCAAAAGTCTCCTGTTTCATCACTCAGCTAATTCAATCAATCATAGTTCAACGAATTCACACTGTCTTCTCAGTTCACCCTTTTTATCTTTTCACCTCATTAAAGTGTCTTAAGCTTATCATAATCTTTTCGATTGGTAGGTGTTTAAAAGTCAGGTAGTTCCAGTTGGAATGTAAAGAATAACCGATGCGCTGCTTTGTATCCTTAAAGATCATCCGGCAGATGAATTTCTTTGACAAATTTTGACTTGTAGACTGACAGCTGGTGCTCGGTAATTTTTCATCTCAAGTGAAATGCGACTGTCATCGTAGCAAACTCTGAAGGAATGTAGCTTGTCTTCCAAATTTCAATACTAATTTTCACCTGAGATTGACGGACCAATGAGATTAGTCAGCGAAGTGATATTAAAAAAAGTTGTAAGGTGGACTTGGCGTGCTGGTTGTTCAGGATAATGATGAGTTCCGCAAACCGCAATAATCGGTTGGTCTCGTTGAGCAACTGAGGACCATGTCATGGCAATTTGGGAGTTAATCGTGGAGGGTAGTTGGCTAGCAATTGGCGCGTCGCTGTTGCCAGGCGAAGGTGCCGTTTCTTACAGTCGGTGAATGTCAGCTGCCTCCTGTCTCCCTCGCTGCTCGAAGTACGAGCCAGACTCCATTGTTCGGTCAACAATACTAAACCGAAGCACTCACAATATCCCATTCATTTATCCACCCACTTTATTATCCCAGCTCCCCGGAACACTAAGTGCCGCTGGAGACACCACTCTTCCGTTCGCGCTAACCTTTTACCGATTCTCCTAGGCGACCGACTCGCGACCCATAACCCCGTTCGCCTCGTTCATTCAAATTCGCACAAAGCGGACACTTCGAGTCTCGTTTAGACATCATTAGTGTAATTCAACGACTTTTATTACTGGCTGCTTGTATCTTTACCTTTGATTTTTTATACCATATCTTACGAAATATTGATAATCATTAATACAAATTTTATAGAGTGAATGAGGAATAAATGTCAAATTCATATATGAATATATTACTCAAATATTGAGTAATTAAGTAAAAAGCAGAGAAACTTTCTGTGTTGTAAAAGTCTTTTTATGACGCTTAAAGTAAGTTATGGTTTAAACTTAGCTTAAGTTTCAAGAACTTTGTCCAATTTTAAAGACTTCTGTCTTACGATTCAAGACTTAATATTGTTTATTGGACTTTTTTGAGATCACGTAAGTCAAATGAGACATTTCATGCACGTATTGTATATCATGTTACATATATATTATATGTCACTTAACGAGTTTAAAAGCTATGAAAAAATGTATTAGAATACAAGTATAGAGTAAACATTTTTTTGCATACAAAGAAAAGCCTGTAACTAATTAAATTTTGGATTAGATACAAATATATAATCTTTACTGAAAATTATACATTTTTAAACAAATTCCATTTTTCCAAAGTTGTGAATAGAAATCAACAGACGCGCACTCATAACTCTCAATAGAACTATTTAGTTTAAATTTATATTATTGATTTTTGTTTTCGTATATATATATCACAGCCTTATGGAACTTGAATTTTCTAAAATTTTATTCCTTTTTCTTTTAATGAATCATATAGAAATGTCGATATATTGCTAGGAACCCTTAATAAAAGTTGCTTTTACTACTCAGAACTACTTTTTATCACATAGTGGGTGCTGCGTCAACTTATAACGCCCTTTTTTTAAAAAGACGTTCGTTCTCATTTTTTTGTATTAAGAACCACAGTTTTTTTCCTCAAGAACACGAGAACTTTATGAAACCCATCGAGAACTTCCCTTATTTTTTGATTTTTTCATTTTCAATCGCTAACGTCACATGATTCATTATAAATTAATAATATTTTTATAAACGACGTATGTGATAAACAATATGTTATATATGAAGTATTTTATATAGATATGTATCACATTTACTACATATCATAATATGCACTAACATTTGCACTATATATTTTTGAAAAAATAGAAATATATATACCATCATATATAAAATAAAATTAAAAATACATTAAACATAAACAAAGACATAATTGATTGCATTTCCTGCACTTTTTATATATATGCATTTGTATATGATATTAAAAAATCATATATGTCATGTAAATGATTTGTATATGCATTAAAGTGTATATATATGTTAATACGTATATGTATGTTTTGTTTACATTAAAATCGAAATATAAAATACGATATTATGATATATATAATAGAAATGCAATCATATGTAGGGTTGAGATACATTTTTGTCACGCTTTAGTAGTATATCGAATTGCCACACGTTGCACGTGTGTTACTGGTAAAAAGACGAACTGTTTCCGGGGGGTCGGCACGTGCCTTCTCCAGTCTATTATATAAACACTTTGACATCGTTCATGTTACTTCTTTACAGATTGTCGAACAGCTGAAAGTGTTCTCTAGAGACTTTGATTTTCGTATGTTTTATTTTAACTTCTAATCGAAGCTCTATAATCCTGTAGGAATTCATAGGAAGTCCTGAAAATTACCCAATGAGAAAATACGAATAAAAAATAACTAGTGATTTTTCATTCGTTGCCATTTTTATCGTTATAAAATTACATACATTTAGACGAATTTCAATAATTGCTACGCGATGACGTAAGAAAGCGTAAAAAAAATCGTGTAAAGTATATTTACATCAGACGACGTTATTTTTACACCTGAAAATTATGATTCTTGCATTTCGTTTGTACAAACAAAAATTAGAATTTTCTTGGTTACTTTCTAATATTTACTAGTTTTCGTTAATTTTCATAACAAGAAATAAAAGCAAATTTGTATTATTTGAAGTATAAAAATAATTATATTTTTGAAAAAAGAAAACTTGATCAAACAATAAAAAAACACCTTGTTTATGCAAATTGAATAAAACATCTTGAAATTGATATTGAGTAAATATTATATATAAAACGCAAAATTGATTCGCAAAGTATTTCAAGCCGGAACACATTTGACAAATATCAATCTCATGTCATCTGCAGATCCGCTTTCAATAGAATCCCTTATACTTCGTTAGTCAGACACCTGGGTAACATATGCTGAAAGTTAACACCAATCCTTGCACTTTTATATCCAGGATATTCAAAGATTAGGATTTCAAATGACAATTAAAGTTCAACCCCTCTTTCTTAAACTAAATTTATTAATAATCCACTTAATTGAATAAAAACCCAACGCGACATATCTTAATTCAAAAAAGCAAAAGTTTCCAAAATGAACAAAATAAAAAATATTCTGAAACCCAATATATCTGATTTTACAATCTAAACCAAAACATGTAAGTCTTGTAACTAAGATTTAAAAACTGTTTGACGAAATTATAAATCATATTTTAATGTGGAAATTTGAACCTTTCTAGATATATATAGGTAGATCCTTCGAATAATTGAATCTTGGTTCGAAACGTATATAGCCAAATGGAAGTAAGGGTTTGCAAAAGATCATAAGATGTGAGTGTCTCTCCCCCTGTGTAATGTGCGAAGGGCAAAATCAAAGCGATTTTATACGGGGAAGTGCTCACCTGGATTATTTTATATACGTGCATGGGGCATTCTGTTAATCTCAAATTTGAAAGGGGATGCGGGCCGCACCCTAGCAGCTTTGGTTTTATTCAAATATGCGGCGGAACTGAATGCGGCATTCCGATGCAGTGCCAAGGAACGGACCTGGAGCCACCCTGATACCAGATGTTTTTACTTGCAAACTTCTCCCTTTCGAAATTTGCGGCCTGTCGCTGTACTTCCAATCATTCCATCTTTTCATTTAACTGCGCTCTTGACAGTCCCTTTTTATGTCGCTCTTTCCAATAAGTTTCTACATAAATTTTGGAATCGCGATGAATTATGAATACACAATGTAAACTTTACTCATTCAATAACATTCACAACCATGACTGACCAGAACCTTTTTTGTTTCAGGTAATTATCTATTTTTTGACGCGCATTTCGGGGACAAAAGTTTGGATAGGTAAAGTAATTTCAATGGTTCCAAATTGGTATTCGTTTGTCTGTTAAATTATTGCTTATAGCACGTGTTTATTCGTTTTCGAATTCAGTTACATCGAAATCAGTATTGCATATTTTGTCAATACTCTGTTACTGTAATTGATTATGTGATTTCTGGGATTCGTGCGGGTAATTCTGATTTCGAGGTTACTCTTGTGATTATATGTATGGTTTATTTTTGAAGATAATACAATAACAGGCTTATTGTGTTTTTATACTGAAACTAATGTGGAAATATTTTCGTTATTTAATTGAATCGAATATGAGTCAATTGCTGATATTATGCCAAGCAATATGGTGCGGTACGTTGGAAATGATTTGGTTTCAGTGTTGGTGCAGCAATAATACGTATCGATATGAAATGCCTGGTTTTGATCCGACGTGCGTGGAAATTACATTTCCTCGTAAGCCACAAAATTATATCTGCTGTATAGTCTCAAACCCTGTGCGAGAATCGTTATTTTTTATCATTCACTGCATCGCCAATTTTTGCTTTCAGACAACGATTCAAATTTAAAGGCACTTCCATTTCTATCTCCTGTGTTTAAAAAAATCATTCAATAACTGAAGAGCTTATCAACTCAACTTTTCCTTGACAATAAGAGTCGTTTTTTCGAATTTCTTCCTAAACACATAATGCATTGTTTTTTTACATGTAAAAATGTGTACATCTGTAAAAAGGAAAGAGGAAAGAAAGCCTTTTCCTTGTAATAACTGATTGTAAAAGTGGGATCATTGAGGCCGAAATGACTCAGAAGGATGTATTTTGTGCGGCGACTGGAATATTCAATGACCGACAACAAAGACACACAAGCTACAGGGGATGCCGTACGTGATTCGTCGTTGGGCTCGCGAGTCCAGAGGTATAATGAACTTTGCTCAAACGCTCGCTCTGTATTCACGACAAACATTCGGCGCGTGCGCATTCTGTCTGAGATGTCGCTTGACTTCCGGTGCGAGGAATTTACTCTGATGCATCAACCACATAACTGACAAATACGTTAAACAAGGATATGTGTTGTCTATGTTGGATATCTGCAATTTAGTCTACATTGAATTATTTGTGTCTTTGACCAAAAAGGTTTTAGGTCAAAGACCTATAGAGCAAATCACAAAAAACATTTAACTCAAATTAAATGAAAGCCTTGCTAGGAAATGATATAATTTTTCATTATAAATTAACATCATTTCACATTACACATCAACGTACCAGATTATCATATTAAATAAATTACATCATTTGTTAAATCTCATGATCATGATGAGGAGAAATTTATCTCCAGTAACAAAATATAGAACCACTTTATTTTCAACTGTAAAAACATCCTAAAATCAGGTTCATATAGAAAATTATCATAAAATATAATTCACTCTAAGTATATTACAAATGTAATGTTTCATGTGTGAATATTTATCTAAGTGTAAATACGTCAATTACCAACAGTGATAAACTGTATGTGACTACTATTCCTTTTTCACGTCTCGTATGTGAAAGAAACGTGTTGTCTTCGTGTTGATTATGTGTAGCATTTCATTATTGGTACGCGACATATTTGAGACATGTGTTTGTCGCGACTTCGTTACCTTGAAGTTTGACGACTTTTTTAATGGAATGGCGAAGACTGATAATAAGGAAGAGATAATTACGTGAAGAGGTGTTCATTTGCATGGCAAACGTGTGATTATGCAAAGATATATATATATTCATATACGTATAGAGAGAGTGAATTGACGACAGTCTCCGGAGACGTTTCCTCGGCACTTTTGTTATGTCGGTTGATGATACATGCGCAAGTGCGTGAAACGATAAGTAGCCCCGTGCGTGTGCCCAAAGCTCGTCCCCGATTGGTCGCTGGCACGCGCGTACACCTGCCAGTTGTCTCGCATCTTTTCTCGAGCTTGGTTTGCCGCACACCGACTTAAGCAACACGACCATCAGCCGACTACCGACCCCCTCCCCTCCCTTCACATGTTTCCATAAATGTAGTCATTTTTTGTGCAGAGAAATGCCCGCCAAACCAAATAGTCGTTTCAACTGTGAACTCAATGAAAATGACCGCGCATCTGGTCGCCATGCGCAAACATTCCCGGAGAAAGCTGCGCACCGTTTATACACTTTTTTTCTCCGCCGACTAATTTCGCATTTCAATTACCCAAACATTCGCCCTCATTACTGCAACTGCAAGTTGTTCTGCGCGTGCTCTGAAGGCTGACGAAATGTGGACAATGTACTTTGACGTGTCCCCTGTTTGTCACACCATTGTGATGGTGTGTGATAAACTTTATCGGTGGGACAAACCGATAATGATTTCTGTTCTCAGCGACGATTCAATTGCCGGACGTGATTCGGCGATTTCCACTCGACCAATGATTCTGGTCCGGAAAAAATGATAAAATCCAGCTCCTTCAGGCTTCGACTGGATTCGTCATCTCGATTAGCTCTCTCGAATCGGATATAATCGTGTCCGACCTCGAATCAAGGCTCCTCGTTAGTTTTGAATAGGTCATCGCTGTCACAAGATCGAAACTCGCGTAACTGTTTCTCTTTTGTTTCTTGATCAAAAACTAGTTGCACGACGCTTTTTATCCCTCGACAGATGCAGGAAATGAAACACCCATATCGAAGAAAATTGAGTTCCAAGGTGTGAAACAAGGTTAATGGTTTTTTTTCGAGGTGAACCTAAGCACTGTAATAGTGTTTCGCAATAATACGACTGAACAAAAAGTCTTCATGAACTTTTGAATTATCGAAATGTTGAGAGTTTTTATTGCACACAGAACTTCAGTTTGAGTTTTTTTTCAAAATCTGCATAATTTTGCAGCAGCTAAAACTTTTTTTTTAACTCAATGCTAAATTACTTATGAAATAATTTCAATTTTTCATTATAACCCGAACAAAAGGTTGAATAAACAAATTTGAATCTCTTTTTAATTCAACTTTGAAAACTGATTGAAATGCTGTAGTACATTATATCGAATAATTATTTATCCATTTTTGACAGGAAATATGTTGGCAGTCAACTTTTGGCTATTCGATTCTCTTTAACGCAACCATAACTGCTTTTGTGGTACGTAAAAAAGAAAATTGCTTTTCGTTGTAGCATCAAAGAGAAAAAACGAGATTCGTATGAAAAGTCACACTGAAAGAACGCAATTTGAAATTTTAGTCCAGGTATTGCATCGCTGTTCTTTATTCCCTTTTTTCTCCTAAAAAAGATCCGATCGCACGCCTCCCATTGATACGTATTTTCAAGGTGCATATTTGGTCGTTCCGCACGACTGAAACGACTTCGCAGACTTGAGTCCAGAAACTTTTCGCTAGTCCAGGTAGATTTTGATTGTGTTACCATTGCGTTAAAATTTGCGTTATCTTTGTTGGATAAACAAATTGCAATTACGAATGTGTGGTGGAAAAATCGAAAAAGTTGGTCGGCACCTGTTCTTCTCGAAATGTTGGATCGTTGAAACTTCGGCTCGTATATGTTGTACATCGCATAATCGAACCATCTGCCTGGCAACCGACAACATCTCTCAGATGCAACACATTTTGATGATATGTAGTAGCAGACTATACTTTTATAAATACCAGGGTTTATCTTAAAAGTGGAACCAATTGAAAAAACGAAACAAAGTTTGTTGTTCTTAAAAATATGACAAATGTTATAAACAAAATTAATGTTGTTTTAGTCTGTGAAAAAAAGTAAATTCTTTGTAGGTATAATGAGAAATATGATATGATATAGATTCATGCATATATTATATATTGTTTATTTAATATCACCTTGTATAAATAAAATAAGAATAAACAAATGTATATAAAAACTAATAAATAGAAGGAAACAAATTAATTAAAATAAGAAAATCATAAACTTTTAGTTTTGTTAATAAAAACATTTCTGAATAAAATGAATTATTACTGTTGATATTGATACATTAACACAATTTAATATCAGTATATATAATTTGAATTATGCACTGAGTTGAAGTAAATGGTTTTTTTAGTCTTAACATTACATAACGTTTTACGTTTACCTTTGAAATTGACATTAATTTTTATTGTATTTGTCTCGTGTAAACATTTAGCATAACATGTAACGTGCATAATTTCATTTTTAAACTACAGTTTGCTGTAATTTTATGTTTCGAGTTATGAATATTTCAGAGTGGTTAATTGTATCAATGAAAAGTAGAGAAATGACAACTGCGACGTGAAAAGAACACGCAATTATAGCATAAAAGCGCCATCTACAATGTTACGCGCAGTCGAACATGTTGTACAATTTGACTGACAAAGTTATGCTTAATGAATGACGAGGAAACACTCATTACCTTTTTTACAGCGGTTTGCAACCACAAGCTGCATATTTTTTACAAAAACTCATCACATATTTTGGAAGAAAAACTTTAACTTTGTTGTACAAATTGTTTAACGTGAATTTCAATGCGAGTCATATTTGCTCTTTGATGAGGAAAAGGAGATAGCTGAAGTGGTTTGAAATATGCTATGTCGGTCATGGAGTGTATATATGGCAGACGAATTGATTGCCGGGATGGATAGTAAAAAAGCAGTGTTAACAAGTGTTAATAAATTTATATATGACGAGATAAGACGAGAGGGCGCATTAATAGTAGTAATGTACTTGTCGTTGACGACGATAAAGTTCGGCGGGCTTTTGATACGAGGTTTATTTGAGTAACGAGATAATGGAATGCTTTGTGTCAAGTACCAAAAAGTCGATTATGCGATTGTGCATGCACACATGCTGTAACCTCTTTAACCGGCCAACTTTTCAGTTTATTTTTTAGTTCATTTCTTACGAATTACAAAATTTCTTATTTTTAACATTTTTAATTTGTATTAAATCTATTTTTTCATCTTTTTCAAATCGAAAAAAAATATTTGAAGATTAAAATATAATGAAAAATATTTCAAAATAAATTCATATATTACTTTTATTCTTATTTTCAAATTATGAGAATATCGTAACACATAATATATTTATTTTAATATTTAAATTTAATAAAAAGTATAAATTTATTTATATTGTCAGTTTTAGTTTTGAAATAAAACGATAATAAATAAAAATATGAATTACTTGGTTTCATAACAAAATGTAAATTGGTATTAAGTTACCTTTTATTGTAAAAAAACTGAAAATTAATGTCGATAATTATGAATGTAAATTCGGTAAATTTGGCACAAGCCGAAAAATATCAGGTGGTTTCCGCGCGGAAGAAAGAGAATGATTTCAGCGTCAGATGAAACGGTGACAGCTGAAAGATCGCAGAGCTGCAAACGACGCCCGTATGCAGCTGTGCATTTTTAATGTTGATGCACGTAATTTGGTCGCCTTGTGCCGAGCGCAAAGAGGCCATCAAATGAAACGCGCGCGTGTTACGAAGGGCTAAATGCAAAATCCGTCACACTGGCATTTTGTCGCGCTAATATGTAAGTACGTACATTTTGTGCGTGTATAGTAGAGAGATATATTACAAGAGTCACGATAACGCATTTTAATGCGAACTTTTATAGATGTTTTTATAAAATCAATTTTGACATTTATTTTTTACTGCCTTTCTTTTAGTTCAACAAAATGCATTACATTTAATAACATTTTAACATTACATTTTAATAATGAATACTAATAAAAACATCATTTTCCATCTGTAAATGAATAAATCAATAAAACAAAAATCGATTAAATAACATTTTCCTTTATTACATAATCTCTTTTATTTTTAAAAATAATTCTCTTATAAAAATGCTGAAAGTAAAGTTTATCATTTTTTTTTCTATAAAATGATAACAATAATGATGATGAGGTTGATGACGATGATGATGATATGAATGACAAATTAAATCCGGTCAACATTGTCTTTTAAAAGAAACAACATAAACAAAATATCTTCTCTCTCCTCTAAAGATTCAGTAACAACAAGATAACTAGCAGTTACGCATTAAATTGGTCTGATAAGCTGCACTTTGTCGTGACAAATTCAATGCGATAATCGCAGCGAGCCTGTTGAGTATCAAGTGTCGATTTTTCCAGGCCGCAATATTCGTCTGTTCGTTGTCTCTAAGTGTCAACTATTTAATCTTAATCGGTCGAAAGCGAGTTATCCGATGTATTTATCTGGCCTGCAAAAAATACTCGGCAAAAAGTGATCGCAGCCGAACAACCAAAGCTTGCAAACGTTCGTCTATAAGTTTCGAATTTCGGCCCCTGATGCTTTTTGGATATAATGCTGGCTGGCTGCGACTCATGAAAAGTTTAGTGTGCAGCCAGCGCAGTCGAAATATCCATCTGCCTTCGACTTCCGTACCGTGACTGACGTTTGACGTTTTACCTCCTACAAACCTTTGTATTAAACATCATTAAAAGGAATAATTCAATTCGATTTTTTCATCTCCGAAATTCAAGGTTCGGCGTAACGAAATCAACGGTTTGATTTCATGTTAATTAAGTCGTGAAATTTGATGATTTTTCCAGCCAACAGTTTTCGGATTTAAATTGTGAAGTACAAAACTGTATACAAAATTATATGATGCTGATGAAATGCATAATGAAGATTCATTCAAGTGAAAGAACAGCTTGGAAAAGTTTTTAGGTCCGTTGATTTTGTTGGTATATGGTGGACTGGATAGTTTTTGAAATTTAAATTTGCTGTTTAGTAGAGTAATAATGATGTTGCAAATGGATTATAGGCGTTGACAATTTGAGGTCAAATAGATTTGTAATATAATTAGCAGGATAAATTATACGCTTTGGAGCCAGTATAACAATGTTGCTCTTCGAGTATTGTATTGTTAGTTTGATGCGAGAGTCAATTCCATATGAACTTGCTAAGCGTATCTCCGCTTCCTCACCAGATACGCCACCCTAGTTTCGGAAAGACTCATTTAACGCCTGGACACATAGTATTTTTCAATAACCTCATCGAGATTAATAATATACATAATGATTAATAAAATAATATATCAAGTAAATCAATAAAGAAGTTTTGTTGAATCAAATTTTATTTTTTCTAATGATATTATTATTTTTTATTTTTAGTGATTTCATTATTATTTTACATTTTATTATTTGCCATAAAAGTGGTATAATTCTTTTAGTAATTATTTTAAATTACTTTTTTATTTTTTACATTTCGATTTAGAAATAATCAAATAAAGTTTGAAAATATTTTTAACAATTTAAGAGAATTTTATTTTATTAAGCTAAATGTAGAAAGACATAGTGGACTGCATCATGAGACGCCCATGACTTTGGAAAATCTATAATTATGTCTACTATGAAATTATTGAAAATCAATTTCATAATGAATCATATCGAAATTTGAATCCAACTCTAAACCGTGATTTAAAGGATAAAAGAAGCCAATTGGAGTTCAATTCAATCCAGAAATGCCATAATGAGGGAAAAAAGTTGATTTTCCGGTTGGAGCATCTGTCCACTTATAAGGTTAATAAATCCTAAACCACTAAAGTAGAGGTTGAATAAAAAATATTTCGTTGAATTACAAAACTAAAAAACTGAAGTATTCCATGTATATTCTAAAACATAACATTTATTATTCCAATATATTGGGTATAAATAATTTGAAAACAACACCATAAATTAATATTTTTTTCATAACAATCTTTTTCTCCCTCACAAATATTCGAACGCGAACGATTTTAATATTTTTTATTTGAAAAACACTCATTTTTTAAAATTACTCTCCATATTTGAAACTCATAACGTTTGATTAACTTTTTTCTTCTTAATCACAAAATGCATCCAAACGTAAAATAAAACTGAAGTCAGCTCCTTATTTCTTGAAGGTTTTTGTTTGAAGTCGTTGATCGGCTCCCTCGTTAAAGTTTTGTTTTCTTCAGCGATTGGTTATCTTAAGCTTGTCTAGCAGCGCGCAATCCGAGCCGACAATACGCGCCGAAAATATAGCGAGGTTAGCGTATATTTAGCGTCGGGTTAGTGTCTTTCATGCGGCCGCAACGCGCGCACGCGCCAGTCTCACCGACTTCCTGCCATCCGCCTTACGCTTCCGTTATTTCACATTATGTTATATGCGCGGTGTAAAAAACGCATCTGTAGTCTCGGTTGCGACGTACACGTGAAGCCAGACGAACGACCGACCGGCCAGATGCATACTTAATATATTTCACGCTCTTTCATAATTAGCCATTTTTCTCCTCTGTTTTTTCATTCATTACTCCGTTCACATAAATTCAATTATTTGTTTAGACTCACTTCGTGCCAAGTGTTTTAAAAAATCAAATGACAAAATGACCAGATCGATTTATTCACTAAGAAAAATCGACCGCAAAATGCGTGTTGTTTTCTTTTCTCTGGCAATTTGAATATTTTTTACGTTTCTTTTATTTCAAATAAAAACCTTTTTTTCAATCTTATTTAAAATTTAAATAAAAAGCTTATTTTTACTCAAATTTTGTATTATTTTCTTTTTTAAGTTTAAAAAACTAGTTTGTTGTGTATTTAGATTTTAGATTCATTATTTTTTTGAATATGGAAAATCAACATTCTAGATTAGTAAAAGCATTTTCTCGCGCAATCATTATGTACTGATAAACATTCACCATACTGTATTGAATAAACGAACTGTGGATATTGCAGAAAATACAAAACTTGAATTTATGATATCCATATATGCGGAATAAAATATAGAGACAAAAAATGAAAATCGTTAAAGCTTTACGATGGTTTTAGTCAGACAAAAAAATGGATAATAAATTGTTAGATCACATTAAGAGGAAAGTTTGTTGTTGTAACAGGAATTTATGTCAGAAACATTCAATTCCAGTAAAACAGCCTAACTTGTTTATGAATGTGTGTTAAATCTATATAAATACTACAAATTTGTTTTCACAATATATAATGACTAATAAAACTTTCTTTAAGTTTATAAAATTTGCCATCACGTGTTGCGTTTTTTAAAT
>JABFQD010000650.1:0-23576 GCA_022817045.1 Psix sp. ZL-2020 | reverse complement strand
TAATTACACAACCATAAAATATATATTTTTAATACATAAAAATGAATGCATTTTTATAACTATCGAATACTATTAAAAAATTCCATTTAAATAAAATATATTCCGATACCAAACATATATTAAAAATATGTACAAACACAAAAATATTTTTCTAATGTTCTTACATAATTCCAATAAAGATTTCATTTATTTTACTAAATACATATGATTATGAACATAATATCATCAAGTAAAAACTTTTTAACTAAAATTAATAAAAAATTGTTGAATTACTTTCTCTTATTGTTATTAATGAATATTTTAAATCAATATTTTTCACTCATAATATGTGAAACATAAATATATCCAAATACAGTCCAATAAATAATTATAAAAATAAGTCACCTTTAATTAAACTGTCTTCATGTTGAAGACAGTTTAAATATGTAAAGGAAAAACTTATTTCATTAAAAGATGTCATATTTGAAAAATAAAATAAAATAAAACAAAGCAATATAAATTAATATAAAATATATAAAATATATTTCAGAGCAGGCGACTGTCTGCTGAAAGTCGATGGCACAGACCTCCTTGGTCTGCGAATGCAGGACATAGCAACCTTAATAGGTCGAGAGGGTCGAGTGAATTTACAAATCTGGCGGCGCCCTCGAGACCATTCCCTTTGCTATCCCGAGGACGAAAAGGAAGCAGAAATTTATGACGCGTCTACCCCTGCAGCGACAAACAATCACTCTGAGGAAGTTAGTGCCACAGCAGTAGCTTTGCGTGGACCCCTACCAGAAGTTGCCAATAAATTGGCCAGTGCAGTTTCCGGAATGGTAAAGACTTTGGAATGCCCGGTTTGTCTGGAAAGTTCGGCGCCTCCCGTCTCACAGTGCGTGCATGGTCACATTTTGTGCGTTGGTTGTAGGCCGAAGACTGAAAGATGCCCAGTTTGTCGAGTAAGATTTTCCACAATATCATTTGCGTGAGATAAAGAATTTAATAGTAACAGAAAATTTTCCATTCTGAAGGTACGACTCGGTCAAGGCAGATGTTTATTGGCCGACAAGTTTCACCGTGTCCTTCAAGAGAACTTTTCTATATCCTCCAATACTTCTAACTCACACTCTCCAAATTATTCTCTCCACGAAAAGCTTTTTGGGGCTAAAAAATCAAAAGAGAAAAATGACTGCAAAGCATCATGCTCAAGGACAAATTTGTATAAACCCAAACAACTTCTGTCCAGACTTCTATCTTCAAATAGAAATGATGGCCGAGCCTCTTCAACGGAAAGTCTGCCGGAAGTAATGGCCAAGTCAGTTCCAAACAGAGGAGACTTTCTGTTGAAAAAAACCTTCGGGGAACATTTGGATCGGACGAAATCAGCGAGTACAGGTGAACTGGTAGTTGATAACAGAAGTAATTTGATGGCAGCTGAGATGTTTAATAGCTCATCAAGATCCGGTTCATTTCTGAGCGTACCACAAACACCGAATTGGGGTGGCTCTACAGAATCTATGTCTGAGTTGCGATTTATCTGCCCCATATCAGGAATGAGTTGTGCAGAAAAAACCACTTTAGGATCTATTATGGAACACCTAGTAAATTTTCACAAAGGACCTCTCGTCCATTTTTATGGGGGCAAAGCGCAATTGCCATTTCCACTACCTTTTGAATCTGATGCAGTTTACATTTTGCACTGTTCAGAGGACTTATTTTTCCTTCGAGTAAGTAGTTTTTAAAAATAAGTGTATTTAATTTGTAATTTCTAAAAAGTCAATATATAAATTACTTCATAAATTTGTAGTAGTTTATTTAACTAGTGAAAGTTGTAGAAACTTTTCCCATCGAATGCTAAGCATTTTCGTAAATGCAAAAGTCTCTGCAGTTTTCACCTGTTAAGTAAATTACATTTCCTTAAACATGTGGGAAAAGTAGGCACTTTTACCACACACAAAGAAAATATTGTTAATTAAAATTGTTTATTTGATTGCTCTTATTTAAGAATTAAACTGTTTGTAATCATAGTTGTACAATATTAAACAAGAATAATTGATTAAATCATACTTTTGAATTATAGATATTGAATATTTCCTGTTATACAATTATAATTATTATTTTAGAACGAAAATCTTAGTTTCTGGATGAATGGAATTATATCAAGTGGAAAAAAATGGGAATGGACAATTAAAGGACTTGGAAGCTGTGAGCAGATTCCTTTTATTAAGGAAGTAGTTAATCTTCACGATCCGAATTCAACTGTGAAAGAGAATATAACTACTTTACCAGAATTGTATTATGATAAAATAGATATTTCTATTTCCGAAGTGAAGATAGGGGAAGGATTAAGCGTATAATGAATTCAAATAAAGTTATAAAAAATGATAAAGGCATTGATTCAATTACCATGCAAATTGATAAATGTAATCGAATCATCAATGATAAATTAAAATGAAAAAGGTGTGACTTTTGAAATGATTAAACATGAGCATGAATCAGGATTTTCTAATTATATTTTCTGATGAATCAGGATCAGTTTGTTGAAGGAAAAATAAACAAGAGGAATACTGCATATTGATGAAGAAATTTTATTATTTGAGATAATTTTACATTTCTCCAGTTTGACTATTTGCATGATAAAGTACGTAATAAATACATACAATCCAACTAATACCTATCTCGTCGATAAGCGTAAGACGAGTTTTCTTTACTTCTTTAAATAGTTTTTATAACGTATATAATATCCACATAATTTTCTTTCGTCGTTGCGCACTAAAATTACATACATATATATAAACATCAAGTCGAGCAAAGCGTCCCCGAAAACAAAGGAAAAACAGAAAAACGAGACTTGTGAGCATTCGACTAATCGAAGTTCTGGGAACGTGTAACTACGTAAAGTAAGTCAACTTGTTGTTCATGTTCCTGAACTCAATATTGCATGGCACATCATCAATATTTTTCCGTCTTTTTCAATACTTCGAATTAAGACTTTGAGAACGCTCCTGCTATGATATATTATTTATGTAGAACTATACAAACATATGCATGTATTTACATATATCTAGACTACAAATAAGAACAACAAAACTGTCATCAAAATAATTATTCACGATGTCCAACAATACAAAAATTGACAAAAAGTTGAAATTAAGTATAGTACTTTTCACGACTATATATCTCAATTTACAGGATAGAAGCATTATTTCATAAAAGTGTCAATTTGACAACAAAATCAACAGCTCGAAATTAAAATTCATTTTGATTTGTCACTTGAAATGTATTCAATTATAAAACATATTTCGACAAAATTTATAAACCAATTACACGGTTTGATATTTGTTCAATACATTCAACGTGTTTAAAAATAGCATCTCAAAGGAGAATTCATTTGATATTTGCAACACTGTTGAGCACTTTGAAAGTGTAATGGAAATCTGGCCAAACAGAGTTGAATAAACTTCTCCTCAAAATCAGCAATATGTCTAACATTCGAATCAACAATCATATATATATATTTTTTTAATCCAATTTGAGAATATATCGCGATATATAATTTGCTCTCGATTAAATATAATTTACACATTATATTCTGTCGAATAAATTTCTGTACAGTTCAACGTATATTGTCATAGTTCAATAAAATATGTGAGTTTCATTACTACATGCACGTATAATCTCTGTCTGTTTACACAACAATTGTGCGAAATATGTTTCACAATTATAAGTGAAGTTGACAAAGAAAATAACAGCAGAGTAAACTCGAACATTTGCCATTTGATCTGGTAGAAAAATAAAATTCGAAATTAACAAATAATGCTTCCACCAAGGTGTGACGTCGAAATATCACAGCAGAATTTTGTATAAATTAATCTGGGCCACGAGAAAGTACAATAAATTATCTAGTTATTAAATAAATAATAAATAAGTGTATGGCGATTGGCGCGTAGTTGCGCGCAAACAATTATTTACAATTCGAGGCGTATGTGGCTCTCGAAGTGACAAACCGAGTCCGTGTTTGATTCTCGTTTGTGACAGTGGAATGTAATACTTCTTGACCGAATGAATAATTCAACCCGAAACGAACGATCGTACAATATCTCATCATTGGATAGAGCTCAATAGAAAATCCATATTTACAGTTAAACTTCACTTAAGACAACCTTTGGTTTTGCGTTTCTACGTACAATATGGTTCAACTGTCGTGCGATTCTACTGACTAAAGTTGGTTTTCCACGATTGAATTATCGTAAAATGTTGCTTTCTTTTTTCCTCGAATTCAACTATTGTGACGATATTCAAGACGAGTTAATAACGACCTCAGAAACGTAAAAAAGTGTCTGTACAGCACTATCGACGGTACATGCAAAGTTACAAATTATGTTTCATCTAGAATCGTTTATCAAAAGGGTTAAAAACGACGCTATTGCTACAAATTATTTGAGCACAAAAATAATGATGTATTTTTTTTGTTTCAATTCAACTGTGTTTTATGTTCTAGAAATATTTTTGCTTTCAAGATATAATTTGAATAGTCTTTTCCTCATGCACATACTATTATTCCTAAATTCGCTTGCATGTAATAAATTTCAAATTGAGTAATTCTTAACAAATTAGTATAAGAAGTTTATTTGTTCATTTTATGTTTTGCATCGTTTAATTCTCAGTAGAACATAATCGTGCATCGGTATACTATAAATAGCTATGTAATATTCCATTTGGTTGTAAAAAGTAAGTGAGTTGACATAATTCGTGAGGGAAAAAGAAAAAAACAACAGTAGGCAAAAAATTAATGAAAAAGAAATTAATGAGCTCTTATTTGCTGTCGCGAAATTTGGAAAGTTATAGACTTTTTACGAAAAACGAAGTAGTCATCAATAAATGAAGAATGATCGTCACGCAATAAATAAATTGATAACGCATGTTTTTTTTCTCTCTGTCAAACAACTTGCGAACGTTTGTTGGCATATTAAATGACATGCGCGAAGCGTTCACGCTCGACAATTCGAGACTTTTCAATATTTTACAGCACATATTGAAACAATAAGCCCGAACAAAATATTTGGTTCAATAAATATTGGAAACTAACAAATATTGGACAATTCATTTAACTACTTGCAATCAATTGCAAAATCAAAAATCATCGAGAAACAGTATACATCTTTAAGCAGAAAAAATGTAAAAAAAAAGTTAAGCGTGTAACAATAAAATGATTGTTGATATAAAAGGAAAATCATTATGGTATGCAATTTACTTATGTAATGAAATTGCACAAATTTGGCATAATATATTTGTTTGATTTTCTTCAAACGCAACATTAAGTGGACGTTTTGTCTATAATCTTATTTAATAGAATCCAAAATTGTAATTCACTTGAATATATTTTATTCATTTCAATATTAAAGACAATTTGTTACATATATTGTTTTTTCATTGTAAATTAGAACAAATCTTTTGTGCAATATATATGATTTTGTCTTGTTACTGTTGATTATTTTTGAAATAAATCTGCACTTTCGAAAAGATAAGTATATAATCTCAACGCAGGAAAAACTAGTTATAAAAAACGATTCACAAGTAGTCCGTAATATGAAGTATTTAATTTGGAATGCTTTTTAATATTCCCTAATACTAAGTTTTTAAGATAAGATATCGAAACACCTAAACAAGGCCAGAAAAGTACCATCAAATGTTTTAGAATAAAAACTATTGATATAGTGTTTTTATTTTTTCAGCTATGGTCACTATATGAACAATGAATTATCACTGCATTATATATTCAAATATAATTTTCTCAAATTGACTTCTAAACAAAAATAACACACAAACTGAATCATTTTTTAACTGATAAGTTTAAATAGTATTTTCTAAATGCATTTTGAATACGACATTTTGTTTGCTCAAAGACGAGAAACTTCATAAGTGCTAGTTATATTTTCATATGAGACTCGATACGCGATGGCCAATGAAAATCATAACTGGGCCTTTAAAGGTCTTTATGTGTCATTTTATGATAAAGATTATGTAGAGATTGAGGTTCTCGTCATAAAATTCCCGTTTAATCCCGTTCATTAAAAAGTTTTTCCTGATGAGAAAACCGGTTTTCTAGTTTGGTATATATAATCACTAAAGATCATTTAATAAAGTGATATTATATGCAAAACTTAAATTTAATTATACATTTTAGTATTGCTGATATGCTAGACCAGAACAAGAAAAACACCCGAGCATATTTTGCGCATGGCAAGTGGTTACAAAACCAAATGATTATATTTAAACTGCCAACATTCCATGAATGACAAGCGTCGTTTCGCGATTGTCATGCTTGTGAATTAGTTTTGATGATTTTTTCTATTATTTGTTTCAAGGAATAAAATAGTTGAATAAATATCTTGTTTATATTCTGTTCAATTGTAATGTTATACAAATATTGTTATAATATAAAGTTAACTTTCGCACATTTGTTCAATTATAATGCGCTAATTTAAAATATTGTCTTGGAACTAATAAATTCTTTCATTTGCTACTTCAAATAAAATTGAGACATTTTTGTATTTCGATGTAAAGAATGTAGATATGAGCTATCATTTAAACTGTTTAGAGCGATTAATACTCCAACCCTATTTGATAAGTCTCGCCAATGTATCATCGGAATTTTTCAAAGTTGTACAATTTTATTAAATTAAACGAAATTGAATCAAGCGTGATATAATATTATCAGTTGTAACTATATGTATGAAATTTACTAGTTTAATAACTGTTGTAACTTTGATAAAATTAATTGAATGTCAATTTGATTTATAGTTTTTAACGTGCTATTTCTTTGCAGCGCAAAATAAAAATATTAGTTGCTCCTTTCATCCATTTTATACACCTACAAATCAAATATTTTAGTTGATATAAATATTCAAAATATAAAATGTATTACTGTTCAAATTATAATATATCTTCTGTAATTTGTACTTTAATAGGTATTTAAAAAACCCTAAAGTTACACTTTCGCTCTTTAGTAAAAATCAAATTATTTATTTTAATCCACCCAAAATAATACATTTTGATACAAGGGCGTGTAGATCGAAACGAAAAACAAAGTTTTTCGTTTGAGAAAGCACGCGCAGTGTAAGTTTTTACACACGAGTGCGTAAAAATCCATTACGCACGGTTTCCGAGTACGAAAATATTTGTTGATTTTCATTAAAAAATGACCTTTTCCTCTACCAGTGAGATAGTACTTTTTTGTAGCCAAAACCTTAAGTAATGTAAGTTTTTATGCACTCGTGCGTAGGATAGAAGCATAGCGAGTGCTAGACATACTCATGAGTGGAATAACCTCCGCGAATCTCTCCAGTTGAGCACATTACTTTGCCTCGAAAGTGTGGAAAAAGTTGGTACACTTACCACACGTGTAAGAAAAAGTGATATTCCAGTACTAGCGCGGAAAATTCTACTTTATGCACGACTTCGTCGAACGAAAAACATTGTTTATCACATGAGTATCGTGTGCCCTTGTGTTAATATATACTATTTCCCACTTATGAAAAGAGATTAACTTGTTCTAGTTAAAACTACTTGAAAAATTTACGAGACCACTTTTTTTGCCCTTGTTTAAATAATGAATTTTGTACTTCGAGCATACTTTAAACCGTGATGCAAACAATAATTTATTGTCTTCAAAATTGTTTAAATATAAATATTTTAGTTATGTAAAGATAAACAATATTATTTGCATCATGTAAGATAGTATATAACATTCTAAGACTATTTTTTTAACAAGTGCAAAATTGATAGAGCTTAAAAAACAAGTCCAAAATTTCCACCAAGTTATAAATTTTACACCTAGTAAAATTAAGGCTATTCAGGCAGTGTAACATACCATTTTTTATAACTTGGTACGGAAGAATTTGTTCAAGCTGTTTCATTTCTGCTCTCTAGTTGGACGCGGTAAAAGTTTAATGTGCTACGATGGTGAGGTAAGAACAATTGCAGACGAGAAGAATTCGTGACCGTAGACTATTTCTCGTGTTGCCATTTTCATTTTCGTTTGGAATCGGATGCCCCATCCATATTACACACTATATTTTCTGCGACCAGTGTACGGAATAAAATAAACTGTCGTTTATTTTATTTACATAGCGGAGATTTCTACTCTAGAGCGGAAATGTTCACATTATAGATCTCCATCCAGAACAGCCAACGTTCAGCTTTGAATGTACGTAAATACACGAGTCTATGTACATGTTTTGCAGACAAATTTTTAATGTCCAGTGTAGAGGGCATTAATGAACCATTATGAAAAAGACTCTTTTTTTCACAGGTACATGCAAACTGTCGTTTTCTGACAGTTTTTGACTCTTTTAGGTGCGAAAGACAACCATTTTAGACCAGAGCAGGAATTTTCATTTCTGTTCCAAAAACGGGGCAAGACTGACAATTCTTACGCATGTCCTGAAATAAATTATCTTTCACATACAAAAAAAGCTGTCGCTTGTGACAAAAAGAACAATTCATATCATGAGTGGAAAGACATCACTTATTTCCGCCCTTGTTACAAAATGGATGTCTTTCCGCCCTTGATACGAAATATACTATTTTATTCCAAAAACATATCGAAAAGACGTTTTTTCGATCCTCGTATGAAAAATAATATATTTTTATACAAACGCGAATAGTTTTTTTGCAAGAGAAATATTGCATAATAAGGGGTATTTCACACTAGCGTATATAATGGTCACGATGCACAAAATTGTACTACTGAAAAGAAGTTACGATAATAGCATATTACGTAAAGATCAAAAAAACTTGTTTTATGTTGGCAACCAGCAGGGCAGCAAACATAAGACACGTTTTTTCAGAGTCGCGTACGATATTTTATGTTCCCGAAAAAACGAAATACGTTACTAGCCCGCAGGGCCACCAGCATATTTTATTTTTTATAAATGAGTTTGCAAAACTTGACTTTGCTTTATCTAACAAAACTAATGAATGAACAAGAAAATTGGTACTTTTTTTCTTAGCAGTAAAATTCAATGACCTTCCACCAATTTCAAACAGACAGAAAATATTTTTTAATGTCACTCAAATTTAAGCATTGTATACGAAATAAAATCTTAACAAAGATATTACTTTTATCTCGAATAAAATGATTAGGTAAATATATGATTTGACACCCTCGTCCTCTCCTTCAACATATATAATCATTCATTATATTCATTTATAGCAAGCAAATATTTTAAAAATGGATTTTTTCAAGTAATCAACTTACTTTTCCTTTACCTACAAATTTTCTCTAAAAAGCTAAACCTCCTAAAAACTATTAAGACTGAATAAATAGATTTAACTAATGATTACTATTTTACAATATTGTACTAAATTCATCATACTTTATTATACTTTGATTTAAAAAAGGAAATATATGATTCAAATTAAGTATTACTGTATGTATGGACATTTTTTTTGTTTAACTATTTAAAACGAAGACTCATTTTGTTAGATGATGCTAACAAAAGATGAATGTTGTTTAATAAAAAAAATTACATACTAAATTCTAATTAGATTTGATTGATTTTACTTTTTGGTTTGATTATATAAACTTGTTTTCATTTCAATCACGTATTCAATTTTGAAATCGATCAATCTATATTGTATTTTATAAATTAAATTGATAAATTTACAACCGGTAACTTATTAATCTTTTAGAGTGAAAATTAATTAAAATTTGCATACTCATCATTAAAACTTTGTTTTGCCAAGAAAATTAAAATATTTTGGTGCTAGTTTTTCTGTTTTATTTATATTTATATTAAATAAATAAATAAAGATTAAAGATTATTAAATACAATAGCGAATATTGGTTGGTTGGCAAAATTGATTAGATATGTAGTCTCTGTATGAGTCAAAGTTTGTTTATACATTTGAAAAATAGAATTAAAAAGTGAAACATAGCAATTTGAAATACTGTTAATGAGTTCAAATTAATTATAAACCTTACATTGTCCGAATTGTATTCTTGTTAAAATTGATTAATTTTACCTTTCATCTCATAATTTAATTAAACTTACTAAACTTTTTATTATTTTAAACATCCAAAGAATATACATTTTTATTATAAAATTAACATTTATTTCAAATAAACAATTTCTCAGAATACAGTTTTGTAAGTCTTAATTTTAAATTATGAACATTTGTAAAAAGAAATCATAAAGTGCTGCCACCAATGGTGGTAATTATAAACATCTGTTAATTTGAAAACAGCGAATGATGAAACTATTGAAAAAATATTTTTCTGACTAATAAACAAGAAATTAACAGAAGAATAGTATAAAATGATTGATAATAGATTAATGTTACAAGAAGAATGTAAAAAGTTTGTCATCTTCACTGGTTTTGCATATTTACATAAATTTTTCGGGCTTTTTATAAATACAACATTTTTTGTTTTAAAACTTATGATATTTGATTGAAATCAAATATAAAAAATGATTGATAATATGATATAAATTAGTTTCTGAAGTGCACTTAACCATATTGATTTGAAAATTTAGCCATTGACTATTATGGTGTGGACGTAATATTTTATAAATATCACTGACATTTTATATTTTATTATCGTCTATATAAAATTATTTTCATTTCATTAAAAGCGTTCATGGAATTAAGATGTTAATCATCTTAATGTTATACAGGAAAAGGTCAAACCACAGTTTTCAAATAGCTTTTATAATAATAAATAGTAGACATGCATTTTGATGTTTGAAATGAGAAATAAATTAATTACTATTCGTTTGTAACTTAATAATCCGTCAACATTTAGTATCAGTTTGTCTTTTGAAAATGTAAAATTAAATGATGCAACTCAAAATCACAACCACTTAGATGAGAATCATGTTTCATTAGTCATGTTGGATAGACATCAAAATTATAATTGTTCTTTTTTTTT
Source organism: Psix sp. ZL-2020 (assembly GCA_022817045.1). Taxonomy (NCBI): domain Eukaryota; kingdom Metazoa; phylum Arthropoda; class Insecta; order Hymenoptera; family Scelionidae; genus Psix; species Psix sp. ZL-2020. The sequence goes on along the minus strand of JABFQD010000650.1, from coordinate 12,658 downwards.
TGAATTTTCATTTCGAGTGACAAGTTAATGACTTTCAAATGTCGGAAAGTAACTAAAGATATTTACAAATAAATATTCAATCGGTATTTTTGAAAAATGAATAGAATCCTGTACTTCATTATCATATGTTATTATAGCATCGCACGCGCCATCTACTTTGAATCAAGATCATAAATTAGCTGCAAAAATCTGAGAAATAGCAGAAAATAGTATAATCTTGACTTGCTATTATTTTTGTTTCACTTATTTAGTATTTTTAAAGTGTGAAACTTCAAAATCAAAATTCATACGATTCTTCAGTTTAGAACAGTAATGGCATATTTTTGACTACGTCCCGTTACTCAAAATTTGATTCAATTTACCAAAATGTACTTTTAAGATATTCCTATTAGTCCACTTGAAACAAATGTCTTTCAAATTTGTTTTTGGATTCAAAAGTGTCGAGTTTCCTCAATTTCGAAACATTATTTGAAACGCTTTTATTGTAATTGTAAAGTAGGGGGAGCAATGTGCAAGTATCCAGCCACAATTTGCATATTCGTCAACAATGAGAAAACTTTTCGAAGCTTGATATTCCAGTGTTTCGGAATCATTCTCTGTTGAATAATTCTTGATAACGTTGTTTATTTATGTGTCATATGTCAAGGCTGTGAATGATCTACCTTATGTGTATGTACAATTTGTTAGCAACCTCTGCCATGAGTGGCGCTAGTATCGACGTGCGTAAAGCGGATATAAAATATATAAAAAGAAATACTCCGAAAAATTGTATACCACATATGAATGAAACAAGCGATTAATCTTTTCAATCAAGATAATGGTACTTTTAAACCGGTGATTTATATATATTTTGTAGAAAGTTACATTAGTAATTTCATGCAAATGAACAAAGTATTTCATTATTTCATATACGCAATAATTCATCAGTAACATTGCGATAAATAGAAAGAGATTTTTCAAATAAATAATATTTGTGATATTTATTGCAATACAAAATTGAATATGCTTTTTTTCTTGTTTTCTGCGAATATTGTACATTAATTTAACTTGGAATAGCTTCGTAGAAGTTTATTTTATTGTTATATATAAAAATAATACACGTTTCTGGAATACTAACCTAACAACAAACAAATTTAATCCGATGTATTTGCTTAATAAAACAATTATGTTACAATTTGACCGTCTTCTTATAACAAAATATCTTTGAATTATTTGAATTGTTTTTAAGACATTTTTTATTGGAACGCAATATTGCTTATTGAATTTTTTTCATTGTACTTATACTATGTGAAACTGAAAAATGTAAATGATTAAGAAATATTGAAACAAATGTTTTCCACACAGAATAATAAATAGATTTAAATAATAATATATATTAAGAATAATAATAATTTAACTACAATTTTAATGTTTTAATTCAACTTATGAACTTCTTAACTAACAGACAAAGATAACCGAGTAGTGTTTTGGTTATTAAACAATGAGGTCCGAAAATGTGCACTAACTTACTGGTTAAATAAATAATACCTGATGAAAAGAAATGAAAAAAATATTACCTGATTAATTATTTGAAAAACAATGTGATATATATATTACTGAAAATTAGGTATATAAACAAATTTAAATCATTTAATGAGGCAGGATATGTATTTATATTTAAAAATATTCTGACATTTTCTGCCATTTAACGAAAAACATTTTATTTGAACGAGTAAACAAAGAAAGGTTTGTTAGAAATTAAAAAAAATGTTTGATATATTTATTAAACGTGAAATATTTTAACCTTGTTAAATCAAACTTTTCAATCAAACTCAATTCGGAAAATCACCTTGAAAATATAAAAAAGAAAAGAAAGAATGAAAAATAACGAGCCAATGTATAGTTATAGTATACATTGATACTAAATATTATGTTAAAAACTGTATTCACAAATAGTGCAATTTTCATTGACCTAAAACAATTTTGTCCAACAATTGTTTTGAGCATTTATAAGAATCACGTGTAATAGCAATATCAATAAAATTCAAAGTAGAACAATATATATTTAATTGATTATTTGGGTTACGTTGAGGAGATTGAAAAAATGAGTTGATAGAGACTCTTAATTATTAAATGATATTACCACATTATAACAACAATAAAAAATTTGTTGAAATGTGCTTGAGCTTTGGCAACCTATTTTATGATATTCCGATTTGATACATTAAATTCGTAATAATAAAAGTGAAATTTGTCAATAAAAATTCGCATTTTTAACAAAATAAAATACAAAATTATTTACATAATAAAAATTCTCGATTTATCATTTTATTTAGCAATATGTGAATACTAAAAAGCACTTTTGTTACAAATCATATCAATTTTTCAGATTTCAAAAAACTAGAGAATTTGCATTAAATAAAATTGATAATTAGATTGAAATAATTACAATAAAACGGTTTATTTGTCATTTCAAACATGATATAATAATAAAATAATAAAAGTGAATTATATATTTTTCATTCATAGATACAACACAATGTAAAATTATACATATGATATCAAATTGAAGCTTTTTCTTTAACACAGAATAATAAAGTTAAAGAATTGTTTTTGTATAGCAACAATTTGAGAGTGAAAAACGATCATAGTAACTCATCGTATAACTACAAATTTTGAAGAACCATTATTCAAAATTGATTATATTTTAGTACATTTTGTAACATTTAACAACGAATTATTGAAGGAAAAATTGTGTTGCTTGCATTTTTTGCGTGTGTTTAAATAAATCAAAGTCTTATCCATAAACTAGATTTTCCCATCTCCTCAAGGCAATTCAAATACATTAGTCAAATTAATATTTTGACATTTTAAATTGGATCATTAAATTCTGAAAGTATTTGAAAACAAAATTAATCTTTTTATCATTAACAAAATTTACAAAAAAGATGAATAAACGATTGCCCCGAAGTGGTGGTATTTTCAATAGTAAAAATGCCAATAGAAAAAATATTTCGTTCGTCCTTCGACCCATTTTCATGGAAATAGTTTAAAATATTAACATATATTAAAATATTATTTTTCATCTTTGTAATACCAGTTTACAATTGGTATAAGAATAAAAAATGTTTTCTATCAACGTATAAAGGAAAAGAAGAAAAAAAGGTCTAGACTGAACCATTTTTCAAGCTGATCATATTTGAAAACTTGTTTAATTTTTAAATTTCCGTAAACATTTTTTTTTAAATGTATACAACATCCAACGAAACCACACTTTTACTGACATCTTAATTTACATCAATAGCGTCATTTTGGAGCAATTGTCTTTAAAATTTGTGCAATTTGTTGAATCGCATTTTTCGTTCTTATAAATTGTCACTTAATTTTCAAATTAAAATAGAAATCACAGAATAACTTTTATACTATTTGATTTGCTTTATATTCTTACTACATACACACACAAACTCAGTATTCATATACATACAAAATACATATTTCATATTGCTGTTGCTCGTAATCATAAGACATTACTTCTAAATTGTCTTGATATCAGTTGATTCGATTGAAGTCTCATTAAATGATTTGATTCATTGTATTAAAAATGCCTTTCCCGTTGACTCAAATAAGTCATATTTGTTCGGAGTAGCATTTAATCATTAGAAAAGAAACTTACATCTTTGCAGTAGAGGCAGCCACATTGTTCGATGTTGAAAGTCTTGGTAAATGAGACTTCGTTAAGACATATTTTACAGAGGACACGTGTGAGGGTTTGTTGAGAACCAGTAGGAACAAAATTGCCCGCAGCTAAACTGTATCTGGAGCTAGAAGCGAGGGAGAGAAGGCTGGAGCACCTGGAGCAAACCCGGCTTCTGTTTACGGGCCTGTTCTCGAGGGTAAGTGTGCTAAGTCCGACAGTGGTCTCACATTTGCGCAGCACACCAGGTCCCAGGTTGTTCCAGCTGGTGTTGTGCACCTCGAGGCTGGAGCTGCTCTCGGGTCGCAGTATCTCCGCTACCTCGCTCCTCCGGTTGTTCGACCTTTCCGCCAGACTCACGTTGATCACACTTCTCTCCTTACGCAACAGCGGCAGACGGATTTCATTAAGCTTTTTCTTGTTTTTGCCTTCCGTTTCACCTTTCTTGCCGCTTGAAATGTTTTTGCTTGACGAATTACTCGACGCGACGGAACTGCTTGCGCCGCCCATGTCCATGGGAAACGCTCGTCGTACGACGAGCGAGTATAAACTAGGCATCCCCCGACACAACTCATCTATCTCATCGTCGCTTTCACTCGTACATTCGATCCTTCATACTCCAATTTAAACTGAAAAACAATAAATTTCTCTATTAATCATCTATGTACAGTCCGATCTTTCATTAACTCTATAATGTCTCTGTCTCTCTCCAAAAGCTACACCTTTTGCAATTTGCAATTCTTATGCAGCCGACAATCAAATCATCCTTCTCCAAATTGTAAGAATAGTATACATAATTGAGTGATTCTTGGATCTAAGTCTTGTTTTCAATAACCAAACACTTTTTATTCTAATCAAAATATGCATTTGCAACAAGCTCATTTGTATACAATTACGCGTCCAATTGAAAATGACTTTTGCCAGTTTATTTTCACCGCTGAGAAAAGTCAGTCTCGGATGAAATCGTTTGTTAAATGAAAGAATTTGACTGTTCATTTATGGGCACTTTATAAATGAACTGCACAATTTTGTTCACGTTTCATTAACAAATGAATTCATTACTTTTGTTACCAGCGTTCCATAATAAATGGTTAGTGTTAAGAACGCTTGTATATTATTGATCACGCATTTTACAGCACGAGGGATAAAGTAAGTGTTTTAATGATGAAATGAATCTTTGTTTTGTCATGAGACTACTCATTATGAAACGTTTTTCAATGCAGCTGAACTTGGCCTTGAGAGTTTGTTTGAAATAAAAAATCTTATGTATTTCTATTTCGAATTTCAACTAAGATATGTTATATGAGATGCTTTGTTTACATCGAATAAATGATTAGTTATCATACAAAAGAATGATAACTATTACTGATCCAATCGATTGATACGTATATGTCATAAAATATTGGTTTTATTCAATATTAACAATTATTTCGTTCGGCTGTTTCAATTCTTAACCTTTGATATTCCAGAAAATGAGTACAATTTCAGGATGATTCCGCAGCAGGGGTTTTGCAAACTCATTTTGAACCATACACATTTGACAATTGGCCCAACAAAGTAACACCAATGATAGTCCAATTGACATAAGTGTAATGATAATTATGTTAATTTGTATAATAATATGACATGTTTATTGAACTGCAAAACACAACATCAATAAAGAGTTCAAATGCGTGCTGCTATAAATACAGCGAATTGATATTTTATTCGAAAAGATAGTATATTTGATTTTGTGTTTGTAAAATGTGAATTACAGATAGTGTGGTTTACGCATTTCATAGAGAGTGAGAATAACAAAACTAGAAGAAAAAGGACGAAACAAAGAGACGACTTGGCAAAAAGTGCATCAACGTCGTGCTGCTGTGCTTTTGGTCCAAATTGCGTGGAGTGTCGCAGTTGAGAAAAGTCGCTTCTCGTATTGGGCCGAGAAAGCCGATGGACGACGAGGTATCGTTTAACCTGTCTCGCCGAGAACGGGCTCGGTATAAACAGCCGAGTTTGCGGAGCATAAATAATCATTGGCATATTGCAGCTTCCGATAAAGACACTCAGAGCCGTTGTCTGGCTCAACGAATCCTTACCAAGGTGAACGTGGAAAGTAGACGGCAAACTAGCCACGTTGAAGAGCCGTTTCCCTCCGGTCGACATGCTGTGGTTGTTTTGTGATAGCAACGTCGCTGAATGGTTTATTATGCAACCGTGTTTAGATCGTATTAATAGGAACGTCCTAGCGTGCGTCTCAGCTTGCAAACAAAAACATCGGCAACGTCACTGTCGAGCTGTTGGTCCAGTCGTTTGTTTGTTTTCTCGCTCGAGCAGCAGAGAAGCACTAACTTTGCATCCAAACTCCAGCCAGCTCCGAGAAAACACACTGCTAGTGATTCAGTGACGGATCATTGAGCGGAGTATTACAGCCACTTTCACCAGTGACAAGCCAGATGCACCTACAGCACTCGCAAAACTTCACTACCAAATGCTAATGAGCAGTCGCGCGGCGCAACGAGCATTTGGCCTCGCGATATATCCAACTGACCAACAATGACCATTGGCACATTCACTTTGCAAACAACGACTCATCTAGCGATGAGCGACTAACGCGTCTGCTTGCTCGCTCCATCTTAGCTCGCGCCAGCTTACTTCCGACCTCCTGACACCCGACGCAGTTCGCAGCTTACTCAACTCACAAAACACAATACGAAACCAGCTCTAGTCATCCATAATCCGTGCCTCTGCTGCGAGCGCACACGTTGCTTTTCACTCAACTAATTTGAACTTTTCACTTTTCTAACTAAACCGATTTCTATTATTCATGCTTCTTTCTCCTTCTAAGTCGCTTGTTTCGTTGTTTTCACTCGCCAGTTTACTCATTTAGATTTAAACAATTAAGCTTCTTTTGTTATTCGGCATTTTCAATCTTCGCTCTAATGAATATTGTACTGGCTATTTTTGGCAGTGACCGCATTCTTTCGTGATACAATTTACCTTTATGCACAATTGTTGCTTGTCAGTTTTAATAACGAGGCTGTGTTCCTTTGGGCTAATTTATTAGTTTTTTATTTGTCCCTTTGGTGGGTGGTTAGTGCAAATGCGATTATTTTATACAATGTTTTTAATTGAGCGTTACGGATAAGATGATTTTATTGTATTGTACCAAGTTGTTTCGAAGAGAGAAACATTTTTTATACTTTTAGACTTGTGTTATAAATTTAAAAAGAATACGTTTTTATTTCAATTATTCGATAGTTTGGAATAATTGTCATTTTGGTGTGATTGAAAATTGTTACAATTTAAGGGCCAATATTCACAAATGCAAAACAAATCAACAGTCAAATTTTTGGGCGCGAGATTATTTATTCATTAATCTTTTTTGTGTAATTATTTTGTTTAAATAATCTTGCAAGTTTCATTATGAGACAGTATTTTTAAATTTAGAATAGTGTGTTAAGATAATTTCTACTTTATCGACGTTTTGTTTCAATTTCTACATTTCTGCAGAATATTAAAGTTATATCTGATTTTTCGAGAAATTTTCAATTCAATATAAACAAATAAATATCATGCATGTAAGTTTTTGAAGAAAACTGAATGATTAAGTAGTCATTTTTTCATTTAAATAATAAGTTATTAAAGTTGCAATTTTATGAAAATAGTTTTTCCTAATTATTCAAACGTATTTTACGAAGACATTTTGATCTTATTAATATTTATATCATTCTTAATACACACACAATTTTGTATAATTTTGTGTAATGGTAAATTTTGCTTTCATACCATCCATTTTTTATGTGTTATTAACCTTTTGGCGCGATATTTAAATTGAACATTTTTTATGAATAATTGTTACGTTACTAGAGATTTATTATCATAAATGTTTTCGCAGTTTAAATGCCAACTTCTGCAATAATATCTGTTTATCCGGACATAATAAGCAAAACACTAAGCAGTGTATACTTTTTTGGTCATTAAAAAAAACTGTACTTTAAAATTAATATAATAAAAAGTTATATTTACAAAGTCTTTTTCATTTGCATCGAAAAATTTGTCCGTCTCAAAATGCAATTTCGCTTTTTTATTATATACCAATAAGAAAACAGCTCAGCAATAAACAGAAAATTCTCATTGAATTTAACAGCATCCCGAATTATATTTATTCGACAAATTGAACATTAGCCTTTATTAGTAAGAGTGTCTCACTTTGACTAATCGAAATGTTGACTGTTGGCTGATTATTGTTTTTCATCCAAATAAGTTTTTAGTTTACTGACTCATTTATGAACTGAAGAAAAACATAATGTGTGATAAATATTGAAGATATTATATTTGCTAATAATCTTGGCTTAGGTTGAAAAAACCACTTCTACATATATCTATACAAAATTAGCAAGTTAATGTTATTTATTTATAATATTCAACATGGTATCAACATTATATTAGTATAACAGGTGCTTAGTACAAATGGTTCTTTACAAAATATAATTTATTCAAATCTTTAACAAACTTTTAACTTTGAGATTCAATAATTTACTGAAATTTATGGAAAAATCTAATTATAAGAACTATATTTGAATGTCGAAAGTCACAACGCAAGCAAACGATACAAAGTTCCAGCAGTTAAATGTAGGTATGCGAAGTTTCCAAGTGCTTAATTTGAGGATCTCATGAACTGAATAATTTTTTTCACTATTCACCGAACGCTGGGACGGGTGAGCTAACATGTTCATAATGCACGCTGGTAAATCTTTACCACTTTCGTAGAAACAATGCTTAAATTGTCAGGTGCTTAGTTTAAAACTAAGCACCTGTACACACTGAAAATAGCGTTTGAGCCGTTCTATGTCTTTGCCGTGTCTTTTTGGAATAATAAACACAGCGTCGATTATCAAGTTTCCGTTTTCAATTATATCTTTGAAAACATTAGTATCGTGCACTCCAAGCTCGGTCTCTCTTGCGTATAATAAAATAACTCGAGTTGGTCTTATATAAGAATTGTGTTTTACATTCAATAAATCGTTGATTTTCTGGAAGATACTATCCATCTGAAAAATAAACCCAATTTTAAATATTTGTTTACAACATCGATATCATTATCACAATTACTAAAGTACGGTAATACATTTATATTGTAATAAGTATAATATAAGTAGTATAATATAAGTATAATACATAAGTATTTTGTCATTAATTTATAATAGTAAAACCTTTTCACGGGTTTTTCTGAACAAAGTCAAATGGACCCAATAAATCATATGTTAATTATGGGAATAAATCTCAAGTACTCAACAGAACTATTCGTTATTTTATTGAAAGCGACAGAAAACTGTAAATTATCGAGATCAAGAGCGAGTTAAAACTGGAGAAAATTTGGATTTTGTAACTTTCGATTGTTTTCACTATTAATCAACGCTGTCAATACAGTCAAAACAGCTTTTTTCAGTTTTGATGTATGACATTTAAAATAATAAATTACATTTTTATATTTTGAATAAATTTTAAAATATTGTTTAAATACAAAATTGTCTATGTATTGAGTCACAATGAGTAAATATTTTATAAATATCAAAATATTTATGATTTAATGTTAGTCAGCTTTTTAAATTAACAATTTACATTTAGTACTCAATAATTAATAGTTTTTACTGAAAAATGTAATAAATAAATTAGTTCTTTGACCTGATGCTAAAAAAACAAACCAAAAGTAACACAACATCTAAGAAAAAAAATTATGTTTCTGAGCGGGTAAGCGATAATAATCAATATTAATTAATAGAAGTATAATAGTAATATAATAAAATAACATTAAGACATGATTATTTCATTTATGAAAGATTCTTAATGTTGGTAAATGTGTCTATGAGATTCGTTTAATGACATTTTTTTCAGGGCTCTAAAAAATCCGATTTTGATGACTTTCATGACGCAGCTGATATAAGAGTTCGCGAACAATCGAATTGTAAAGAATTGCAAACTATTTCCTACAAGGCCAAAAACGATAATTATTGGAATGAAGAAACTATTGAGTCTGATACTGATGATATATCTGACAATGAGAAATAACAAATCGCTGAAGAATCACAAGCTCATAATCTCAGCAGCGAAAATGATTCATCTCGAACGGCTTATCGAGGATTTTCTATCGATATTTTTGAAAAGTTTGTCTTGAACAATGTTGTCAGAATAAGACACAATTTAACTTCTGCGAATTGAAACTATTTGTCTTTGATTAATTTAGTCGCTGAACCGTTATCTTTTGGCATGTCGAAATATATGATCAATAAGATTTGAGATTTATTTGCGTCGTAAACTTCTATTTCCTATCTTTGTACAAATTGTAATGACTACGGAAGATATGATTAGCCTTAATTTTAATTATGATGCTGTGCCCATTTGTAGTAGTTTAAATTTTTCTTTACACCCAATTTTGTGTATAGTGAATGAAATTAAATTTCAGCATTGTACAGATCATTTGATCATCGCGGCAATCCAGTTTGGTATAAAAAAGCCTGCCATAAATGTTTATTTTATTCCTTTCGTTAAAGAGTGTCAAATATTATATCATAAAGGTTTTAATTAGACTTTTGGGGGATTTCAATATAACTTCAAATGTAGAGTGCTCATTGGAGTACATAATACTTTCAGTATTTAGTTCACGAGACTTTTATATTATATTGGAGCTTTTCTAACTCCCTTGATTGTTTGTTTCAATCCTCGATCGCCCTTCAATTCTTCGGTGTGTGCCCCCATTTCCGCTTCCGGCCAACCGCGACTCCAGGAGTCCTTAGGGGCAACCGGCTGATGAACAGTCCGTTTGAGAATCATAATCATCCTAACCGGGCCTCAGCGCGCCTTTCTCATCTCCCTCATACGGCTCGCAAGTCCTCCATAGTCGAGAAAGACAGCGCGGCCACCACCATCATATCAACGCGAAAGGACCCTTTCTACCTCTTCAGCGTCTGCCAACACACTGACTGCTTCGGTTCCAGCGCAAACCTACACTCCACTCTCCCCACTCTTCCGCACATCATCGATTCGAAGAAAAATATAAAATCAAATAGTTAAAACGAACTCCTCATTTTAGTATCGATACTCAACATAAAATGCAATTACTTTCAATATTCGACTTAACAATTTTTCTAAAATATCGATAATAAAACCTTAAATATCCAGAAAATCATGTAATCCAGAGCTCGAACCATTGGCCTAAGTATAAAATCACTCTAATAATACAATACCACTAATGAATCCGCCATGGAAGAATGAAGAGGTGAGTCTTCCTGGGCCTATTTATGCATTTTCGGCCCGTCGGAAGCGGCTTCAGCAATAGTGGTGACGCCCTCAGCATGACTTTACTTCCTTTAGTTCTTTTATTGGTGTTCTCGAATTTTGCGATGCGCGAGGGAATTTTCGACCGCTAATCTGTTGCGAATTTGAAAACTTGATAAGCAGTAACGTTACGCCTGCGCAGTCCCAGTTTACTTAAGTCCTGGCAAGCGCCTATGAAGTAACTCTTCCAGCTCGGTCCCTGTTGGCATCCGAACGACAAAATTCCCTCATTTTGTCGTTCGGACAAAATTTCCTCTGATGGAAACAGAATTTGATTCTAAAGAGAGTTTTCCAGCTGGAAACAGAATTTTATTCTATAGACACAACCGCGCTCTAGGTAATGATTTAATTAAGGCAATAGACTCTCGGTTCTTTAATGATTTTAAGGTTCCCTACAATCTATTCCATTTATCGAATTTATAAAAATATTTTCAAAGGTTCCTTAATAATAAGAAGATGCGAAAAAGGCGTTCTTCTGTGGCGGATTTTTGTAACAACATTACAAGCTATAAAAACTAATCATATAATAATCATACCAATATATAAATAACAATTATACAGCATTTAAGAACAGAAATCATGAATAAATGCTCCTAAGTCTTGAATACTAGCATAATTATTAATCATCTCGTCAACTGGAAAAATAAAAAAAACGTTTTCTTAATTTTATAAAATTGTATGTTATACAAATTTAAAATGTTCAAAAGAATTTTTTTTATCACCTTCTTCCATTGTAGGTACTGCTTGTCTGGTCTTTTTAACTTTTGGTACGCTGCAACCTTGTGATGAATCTTTTAGACCTCTTTTAAAAACATTCGATTTCCCGTGTTTCGATCCGATGCATTTTTCTTGAAATATTTGTCTGTTCCGGAACTTTTTCCACACCCTGTATATATAGAATCAAAACAAACACATGTGTTCTGTATAGGTAAAAAAATGGACCCAAGATGTTTTCCGTATTTTGTCTCTGTTAAACTCGTTTATTGACATTTGATAAAAAAAAATATTCGAAAACAGTATGTACTTCAAGATAAATGCGTTGAAAAACAAAACAAGTGTATAACTATTATCTGAAATTATCGGATTAAACTATGCAAATTTTCATGGAAAATCATGTGAAACCAAAATTAGAAAAACGATTTCGGACAGGTTATATTGTCAAAAAAAAATTATATAGTTGTATTGTTATCATTATATACGTTAGCAATAATTGGTAAAAATGAAAATGTATTGTAACAATGAGTAAATTTAAAGTCAAAGTATCAAAATGACCAAAGACAAAAGAAGGTAATATTTATTGTCGGTGTTTGGAATTTTGCCCCTGCCGGTATGCTGCTAGGCCGACACCTCTGTACCCCCTCAAAAAAGCTCTCGAGCAAGCGGGAGCCATCCATGACGTCCACATACGCGCGCGCGACGTCACTCCGAGCAGTAGGCTCGCGCGCCAACAGGCGGCGCTCGTGCGACTTTGCGCTCCCTTCCCACACACGGGTAGACAGCGAGAGGGGATATATACCGCTGCTCGGCCCGGCAGCAGTCACTTCACCCAGCGACTGGGTGTGCGACACACGAGCGACTCGTGTAATACCTTTTGCCTAGGTAACTCGAGCAACTCGAAGCCTACCTAACCTCCACCTCGGAGGAGATCACCAGATCATTGATCCC